>JARHVA010007592.1:595000-605000 GCA_037957365.1 Torreya grandis | reverse complement strand
AATAAATGGAGAAAAAAACCATTTCCATAGGAACCAATGATACTTAGACAACAATAAAATCAAAAATTTGAGATTCCTTTAGTGGTCAATACTAAAAATGGGATGGGAAAGTTTCATATCATTATTTATTTTCACATATAGGTCTTTTACACATAGGATACATCCATCTATAGAAGGTACATAATCAAATACAAATAATGATAAGGCAAAAATAACATATGAACATGTAAATGATTTCTACTTAATTGATTCCTCTTGGATACAAAATGTAACTCAAAATTATAAGGGATAAACGTAGATACACCATGCTAATAATTTGGAATCTTCACTTAAATATCCACAATGGATTCTATAGATATTAGTAAAACAATATGATTCATATATAATACTTGATATGTTACTTGAACATAACATGATTTATTTCCCTCCTAACAAAGACAAATCAGCCAAGAAACTCAAAAAAAAATAAGGAACACCATATTACAATTATTATTGTATTATTGACTATGATATAGATCATTCTGAGGCATTGAAAAATAAATACAAAAATACAAAAATTAATGATGTTTACGAATTATGACCAAAAAGGGTAAAATATCTTTAATTTTTGATATTTCAAAAGGTAAATATGGAGCATACTTCTAAAAACCCATGATGCCAAGATCTAAAATTCATTTCAAATATTGATGGAATTTATTGTCCATATCTAAAATTTGATATAAATAATTCAAACACATTTCACATTGTTACACACCTACAAACTTTGGGCCTTGATATAGATGAGTTATAGCAATATCCAATCTTTATATAATTCCTTAGATATATTATGCTACTAGTAACATGTGGACCAAAAGTGGTCGATACCATATATATGTAATACATGAAAAACTAAATTTAACCTCTAATTTTGGTAAGAATTGGTTGATGGACATATAGGAAACCATGAGTACTATAGATATGAATCTCATTTTCTAATTTTTAGACAATTATATTTATTCTAGTGATGGATACAATGATAGACCGATTGTGATAATTTCTAGTACCAAATTACCAAACAACATCAAAGCATTGAAAATGATAAAATACAAGTGTTGGTCATAACTAGATGATCCACATAGTATTCCTTGATCTCTCGTGTTAAATGATTTATTTAAATAATTATTATATGTGAAAATATTCCAAAAAATTCAGCCATAAAATCCATGAAAATATAATTTTTTTAAAATAAAATAAAATAATTAAAAATTATTTAGCATAGACATGTTTATTAGTGCCTTGGAATCTAAATTTTTTACTTTATTCTAGATAATAGCATATCATTTATTATTTACACACTCATATGATTTACAGGCAGTTTATTATGATACATTCATACATTAGATCAATGATATATGCAGATGAAAATGTTGGAAATTTCCTTTTCTCACCTGACACACTATATTGGGGGATTTTATTTTATCAATATCTACATAACGTATATTGTTTATTATCATTTATACATTATCATGTTGATTTTCTATACTAATGCTAACATATTCTAATACTCATACTTACATATTACACTATATACTTGATATTTTATGTTACATGACATTCTTTGCTAACACATTTATATATGTAGGGTCTAGTATGATATGCTTATGTTGGTTACTTATACATCATTTATTCATGTTGTTACTTCCCTGAGTTTACTTATTTTTTCATATTTTCTTACTTTTGGAGAATTTGAATATGTTTCATTTTTATGGACCCCTGTGTCTATTGACCAAATTTGACTTATAGTGAAATTAGGTCAGCCCCTATTATTTTTAAATTTTGAAGATGGTTCCCATATGTCCTATGTGGTCTCTTATTGTCCTATTGTCTCACTTATCCTTCATTTAGTCATTGTTGAAGCCCACCCTCCTTGTGCTTGCATGGTCAACCAAAGTGAACCTTGGTCAAACCTACTCAAACTTAGTCAAAGTGAAAAATTGTATTGGATATGTCATAATATGATATTTGATATTTTTAAAGGTATCTTCCAGTCATAAATTGGTCACTTGCTAGGTTGCATATGCAAAAAGGGTCATTTGGTCCCATTTTTAGCCCATTTAATGACTTGTACAAACTTTCAAGAAAGAATATTTGTCAAAACAGTGAATATAATTGTGGAAGAGGTCAGGATAATTCATAATTTAGTCAATTTTAGTTCAATAGTTAGTTTTACGTAGAAATGGGGAATTTCTACTTGATTTTAGGCCGTTTAGGGCACTTGTACGGAATAGATGATCTCACTTGCAAATAGAAACGTGGTTAGGATGCCTCTTCACCTCCATAATCTCTTTTAAAATATTGGTTTTCAAGGAGGATGTCAAAAGTTTTATTTTTTATCCCATTTCTTCCACTTTCTACTTAGAAGCCAAGAAGGGATTAGTTTCAAACACTTGGTGTGGGCCATACAACTAGATTTGGGAGGAATGATTTTGGTGATGGATAGTGATCCAATTTTAATTAGAATCCATTGAAATAAATCTCATTTTGGTGCTTCATCCTTTATGAATAATTTCTTAGACTCTAGGTAGCTTTTTATGCACTTGCATCCATGAAGGGGTCATTGTTTGCACTTATTTTAGTCTTCATAGATTTGGTTTGATGGATTTGTTTGTTTTAAGTGTTTATCCATGATTTAAAATAAATTTATATGGTTATCTTCGTTTTGGATATTTCAAGTGCCTAAGAAAGCCTCTTCTACGCTTGTGTATGCTTGTAGACTAGTCCTTTAACACTTACAATCAACTCAGGTGCCTAGAATGGATGTTTTACACATTAGAAGGAAGGAATTAAATGTACCCAAGATGTTAGAAGTCATAATATTGCATTTGATGACAAAATAAGGCAACCATGAGGCCTAAATCTTGCACCTAGTCCACTCTTTTCCTTCATTATCTATATATTCAAAGGGAGTGATCAGCTAGAGGGTTCCATGATGTCATCATGCTTGGATAATAACATTGATAATTATTTCAAGCCTTTGGAGATGTTTATAGTGCACTTTTGAGATCTTGATTTGATTCATACTTGATAGAGTTGATCATGGCAATGCCCTCTACCATCCTTGTATTCACTACTGGTTACAACTAATAAACACCTATAGGTGTCTTAAATAAATGAATAAGATGTTTTAATGAGTCCCAAAGAATGTAAATTAACCAAATATAGAGTCATTGCACATTTATAGTCATGCTAAGCTTACAATAGATGGAGAATATTCAAAAATGGGTATGAAAGTTTCAAGAACATGAGGATTATATGTTCAAGACCTCTGTCCCAAAAGGACCAAAATAGAGCTCTTGAGTGTTTTAACTATTTGCATACAATGAGACTATAATGATTTTTAAGGATCCTCATATGCTCACCTTATAACCCTATCCATGGAAAATGTCTATTCTAACTTTGAGAAGAAAATATAACAATAAGGTAGTATTCTAGAGCCCCCAAAGTACCTCAGAAAACACTAAAACAAGGTAGTGAAGTCTACAAGATTTGGCCTAAAAGGGATCTTATTCAACTAATTTGGTATACCATGAAAATTAATCATGATTAAATGACTCTAAATAACCCAAACATACATCCATGACAAAAATATCACCTTGACAAGGTTTTAATACGGTTTCTACCCCATACTCATATCCCCTATGCATACATAGACCTAGGAAGTGGACATCTATAGTAAGGGTTTCAAACACTGATGTGGAAGGTTGAGGTTTTGACATTATTTTTATATTTCAAGGTGAATATGAGATACAAGGTGGTTTTTTGATTCCAAGACCTTCATGGAGAATTAAGGCATCACCACACAAGATCCGAATATCACCATAACACCTACAATAGGCTTGAAAAAGGGACACCTACATGGAACAAAGACTAAATTTCTAAAACAAGTGAGATAATGTACAATATGAAGAGAATTCATGGTTTATAATAAAAAATAATGTATCTCATGAATCATAAAAACCATGATTAGGGTCTCTTAAGGCCACATTAACCTTAATAAGGGTGTCCCAGTCCACCTACAGGCCTGTACAAATTGAGGCAAGGAGTGAGTTGGAGCTAGTGTTTCCAATGATACTAATACCACCCAAGGACAAGTGAAAAGTTTAAATTAATATGGAATTAATGTGGAGGTATAAATAAGTGTTTTAGACATTAATTTTATGACTAATGTAGAAGAAAAGAAATTATCATAGTCAGCCAAGTCAATATGTTGCCTTGAGAATATAAAGATGGAAAATGGGTTTAGATAGGAAAAGTGGTAAATGGGAATTAGTTTCATATCCATCATGATGTTGACTCCTTAAACATATCCAAAATAACCCATAACACATACAGGCAGAGGCTTAATATGATTGTCTCAGTCAAGGTTTTGTAGACATTATTATGTTTACAAGAGCATAATGATGACTCAAGAGGTCAAGTTGTTAAAGAGATATTTTGAATGAATATTATGTGGTATTTAAGCTTGTATTAATATTTTACATTATCATATTTCATGTAAAAAATATCCATTTTCCACAAAGCATAGTCTCATACCCTGCTTACCCTCACAGTCTACTTTGTTCAAAAGTCTGCCTAGGAAATGTGTAATGTTTGAGGCCTTGTGCTTGGTATTAGATTACCAAAATTGGTAAAGAAGTAAAATTAAGAGTTTAATAAACTAATCCAATGTTCAAATGTTTAATAATAATATGGTAACACCTCCCTATTTTGTCTCAAACATAGAGTACTCTTTTCCTTTGATAAAACCTACAAATGTTGGGAAATGTGATAAAACATGAACCAAAAGGTAAGTAAAGCTCAAATGAGGATTTTTGAAGATATATAACACCTAATAAAACAAAAAATCCTAGGATATAAGGTTATATGAGATGAAATCTAGTCCAAGCAAGTAGGTTTGTAGGTAGACCTAGTGAGACAACATGCAAGCCTAACTCCAAATGAGAGGTTAGTTATAATTTTAACCTTTAACATGAATGTAACTATTTTTTATAACCATCACGGAGGTTGAAATAATGGGTAGGATCCATCTTAGATTTTTATAAAGACAACAAAGAGTTTCAACCACCATGTTATAGGCAAACCTATTGGCAAGGTCTAGGCCTAATACCAAATAGGGGTCAAGTTTCATTTCAAGCTCTTGGTAATATTTTTTAGTGATTGAAGAAAGTTTTATGGTATTAAAAAAAGTTATTTAACATTTACTATAAATAAAAATTTCCCAAGAATCCATTTTTGGCCTAAAGTGTGGTCAGAACCTACCATAATGCAAAAGAAGAGCTTGAATGCCAACTTCAAATGCTTGGAACTTCCACCAATATTTTAATGTTTTTAAAGGATTCCAATGTCTTTTCTTTATGAATAAATGTTAAGAGTCTAGACCACTCTGGAACCCTTGAAAACCCTCCTTAAGGACCCAATGGAAAATATGAAGGAAATGAGGAATTTATAGTCAGTGGAAATACCATGAAAGTTACTTGAGGATGTATAGGACTCCTAACAGGCATATCCCATTCCAATTTATTGTCATACACCTATACAGATGGTGAAAAACATGGCTTATTTTGATAATTTTTAGTGTTTTATAGATATGGACAAATTTCAAAGAATTAAAACACTTCTAAGACAAAATTTAGGATTTATTATATTTCTTCATTTACATTTTATCAGCCATCTAAACTCATAAGCCTATCTTCCACCTCTTTCATTTTAGCCATTCTAGTGGGCAGATAGTGAACACTTAGGGAAAAGTGGTGAAACTCAATTTAAAAAGTCTTTAAAGGAAAATTTATTGAAAATAATGATATGGAAACACTTGTAACATGTAATCCCTCCATTTTAATAAATTATACTAAATAATTGTTAGGGTTTTAGGTGCCAAGTGTGAGAGGTGCATGGAGAGAGCTCATTGTGAGACTATCATCGATGATGGTGCATGGCCAAAAGAATAGGAGTAATCAAAGGATGGTAAAATGCATGTGAGGACCTATTTGTAACCCATACCACTCAAACTCATCATCATACCATATCATTTTTAGTGATAAGGTAGTTATGAAAGACAAATCATGAGGGATAGTTTTATGTGCAAGGAAAGGAGTTTCTAGACCACTTTATAGGGCTTGGATGATTTTAGATGACATTTGTATGTCCTAAAATTGCATGTATCACCCCATCTCTCTCCCACATGCACAATTAAATAAAAATTTTAGTTGTGACAAGTGTCTGTATGACTCTTGAGCTTCCCCTTCTCTCTCTTCTTACATCTTCTATAAATTGAGGCTTTTTGGCTATTGTATGGATCTCTTCACCTTGGTATGGTGAAACCCTAGCAAATTTTTTCCTTGAGATAATAACTATAGTGTTTTTACCTCATTAAATATTTCACTAAGTATACACAATGGTTATTAGTCTTTTGCAAGTGTAGTTTTGTTTACCTTCACATGTTAGTCTTCGTAGTACCTTGTGTTTTGTAATCTCTATTTTACAGGTCAACAAGAAGTACCTCATAATATTTCAGGTATAGTGAGTAGTATATTAAATAGTGTGATTTATAATTCCTATTTCCTAAGTCCTCCTAGCCTAAGCTATCTTGAAAACCCTATGTTGAAACATTGATGTGAGAGAGAAGGTTGTCATTAGATGAAGTGTATGTGCATACTTATTATTTGTTTAAAGTGCATGCCAAAGGTTGTGAGTATAGAATATTTTTGGTTTATCACCTCTATATATTAGCTTTTATTTTATCTATATTTTCCATTTTCATTAACATAAAGTGCTATTAGAAGGATTGAGCTTTAGTGATGCATCAGGGGGAACTAGCCTCTAATCTAGAGATCCATCTACAACTAGGGATACCCACAACCCTAAGGTGGTTCAATTGTATCACTTGAATGAGGAGATACTTTTAATATCCTTATTGGGTCAAATTTTAAGTGATGATAGTTTTTTTCACACCTTGTGGGACTCTTGTTCCAAGAAATTGAGTTTTGGTGTTCTCCTTAAGATGCTAACCTTTGGAGGCAATTCCACTAAGCACCAATTGTGACTCCAAGAATAAATATACTGGTTAAGAAATCCAAGTATTATTTTTAAATATTTTTCTTGTCCTACACACTTCTCACAAGTTTCATAGATTATTTTTATGTTGAGTTTGTCCTAATACAAGCTAAGGAGATATGTCTTGCCTTGCTTATTCCCCCTCAATATAAACAAGTACTTATCCAAACTTGTCATAATTAGTCCTCTCCAACTTATGATTGACCTAGTCCACCTGGTTCTCCTCCAAGTCATCCCATTTATAGTTTAAAAAAGGATATTATTGGCTACCCAGAATACATGTTAGATCTTGACACTAGATATGGTTGTGGTTAAGACATCCCTAGTGTTTGTATTAAGAGTGTAAGGGATGCTTTAGAAAGAGTCAAAAAGGATTAGATGTCTACAGAGAGAGATAATTAGAAAAATATTACCTATGGAATGATTGATTTTTGTGGTCTAATTTTCCATCTAGAGGAGAGATTGAGAGCTCATGAACCAACTCAATCTTGGCAGCTTTAATATACCTCACATAAAATTTTGAGTGTGTCAACATTGCTCACACAAGATGCTTATCCAATACCCTAAGTCCTTCATGCATTCCTCAAAGTTTCCATTATTGGAAGTCCTTCCAAGAGAGTATCTAAAAGAAGAAGGACATCATGGTTGAGTAGGTTGATGTATTTGAAAAAGATTGTGAGAAAGGTGGTTTGAGTTCTAAGGCTTATCTTGAGAAGAAGATCGAATTGGCTAATCATATTTTAAGGAAATCCATCGTGGGAGAAAAAAAAGTTAAATCTATAAGCCTACTTTTCCAAGTTACAATCAATATTATAAGTCCAAATAAATTTCAAGTTTCCTAAAAATATCATTCACCCCTTCATTAGTATCTCAACCTCATGAAAAATACTCTAAGCATACGTTCCCAAGATGGAAAGAAGTGGTGATAGCTTGTGAAGAAAATAATAAATCATGTTTAGTTGGAGAAGTTGAAAGGAGAGAGAAACTTTAAACCCCTGAACTCCCTCCCAACCCTCCTCAAAAAGCTATTGAACACATCTTTCCACCTCCTCTAACTGATCAATGTTTCCCTTCTAATGTTGAGGATTGCCTTGCTCCATGGTAATCTTATTTGGCTAAACTTCCTATTTTTGATAGGTCTAACATTGTTAATACTAAGAAGGAGGATGAGTTTGAGATTTTAGATTGGATTGAAGATAAAAATTATCTAACTACTAGTGAAGAGTCATTAGATTGTGAAGATGAGGAAGAAGATCCTCCTTGTGTTGAAGAAGAGGCCTTAAAATAGGTAATTTTGGACTCTAAAAAATAAGAGGAAAAGGTCTCTATTATTTTTCCTTTTCATGATGAAAATAAGTTAAAGGATGATGAATTATGATAGATATTTGAAATCACATAAAACGAAGTTAAAACCCTCAAGGATCCTATAAGTCCTTTAGAGTTGACTATAATCCATGGCAAGCAAGAGGTTGTGTTTGAAAAGGAAGACATGTAGTAGACCTACATGCAAATATTCCAAGAGTATGAAGAATGTGAGAAGATTGAAATCCTAATGAAATAAGTCCATGATTTTGGAGAGCAATCATATTAAAAATTATCATCATCAAGAGAGTCTAACCCGTGATGGAGAAATCTATGATGATCTTGAGCCTTTTGAGGATGGTTCAAAAGTTGATTTTGGGCCTTTTGAAGGTGATTTGAAGGTTGATTCTATAATCATCTATGAATCTACCTTCACCAACATAAAAGAATAATTTGAGCAAGAAACACTTCCAACTTGTCATAATACAACACTTCTTTAATCCTTTGAGGAAGTTGTAACAAATGAGAAGTACAATAAGATCCTTCAAGAAGACATTGACTTTAAACAAGCTATCACATGCATGGATATGAAATTTTGTCATAATAAGACAAAAAGACAATAGTATGAGGCATGTTTCCAAGTCTAAGAGGACTTCATCTACTTTTCAGACCTATTTGAGATGACTTCATCAAAAGACATGTCAACTCAAGGAGCAAAAAGAGAGCATGAGTCATCTAACACCACATCCAAGAGGAAACATACTTGGCATTGTCATTTCATCTAGTGAGGAAAGAGATCAAGATACTTCCATTTTTATCTAGGAAGGGAGGTATATTTAAGTTAAATGTACATATTGTATTTGATTTTAGTTGTGTCTTGTGTTCCCTACATGCTTAGTAGCACAAGTGGTGTTTTACTTTGGTGTTTGCTTATCCTTTTTTTGTGTTGTCCTTCCCTTATGTGTTTTGAGGTAAGTAAAATATCTTTTTGGTCAATTCAAGGTCTGGTTATACTATTCCCAAGTGCATTCTAATTCCTATGCCCAATGGATAGGATAAGGCCACTAGTCCTTAACATAGTCAAGGATGTTACCCCTAGGAGTTGCCAAAAATGTTGACCAAATTTGACTTTTGGTCAAATTAGACCAACCCCTACTATTTTAATTTTTTTAATAAGGTTTCCATATGTCCTATGGGGTCTTTTAATATCCTATATGTTTCTCTTATCCTTCTTGTAGTCATTGTTGAAGCCCACTATCCTTGTGCTTGCATGGTCAACTAAAGTCAACCTTGGTCAAACATAGTAAAATTTAGTCAACATGACAAATTATGCTGGATATGTCTTAATATGATCTTTGATATGTTTCAAGGTGTATTTAAGCATAAATTATTCACTTATTAGGTTTCATATGTAAAAAGGGTCATTTGGCCACAATTTTAGCCCATTTAATGACTTGTACAAACTTGTAAGCAAGAATATTTAACACCAAAGTGAATATAAACATGGAAGAGGTTAGTATCAGTCAAAAACTAGTTATTTTTAGTTTATGAGTTAGTTATATGAAGAAATTAGGAGTTTCTCCTTGATTTTAGGTCCTTTTTGGCA
>JARHVA010007592.1:580000-590000 GCA_037957365.1 Torreya grandis | reverse complement strand
CACTTGACACATGTCATCCCTAATTTTTCACTAATTATAATGAATAATTTTCAAGTTTTTAAGTGCCAAGTGTGAGAGGTGTACTGAAAGAGCTCATTTTGGGACTGTCATAGATGATGTTGCATGGCTAGAAGAATAGGAGTGATTAGAGGATAGTCCAATGAATGTGAGGACATATTAGCAACCCTTACCACTTAGACTAATAATTATACCTGATCAATTTTATTTATAAGATAGTTTTGGAATGCAAATCATGAGGGACAACTTTATGTACAAGGAAAGGATTTTCTAGACCACTTTGCATGGCTTGGATGATTTCAGATGACACTTGTAGCTACTGAAATTGCATGTCTCTCTCCATATACCTCCCATATTCACAAGTAGTTGACATTTTTTGGTTGAGATAAATGTCTCTATGACTCTTGAGCTTCCCCTTCTCTCTCTCTTCTCACATTTTCTATAAATTGAGCCTTTTTGGCTATTGTATGGATCTCTCCACTTTGGTATGGTGAATCCCTACCAAACTTTCTCCTTTTGATATTAATTATAGTGTTTTCACCTCATTCAATATTTCACTAAGGTTACACAATTATTGTTATTCTTGTGAAAGTGTAGTTTTGTTTACCTTCACATGTTACTCTCCATAGTACCTAGTGAATTGTAATCTCTATTTTACACGTCAACAAGAAGTGCCTAATGGGATTGTAGGTGTAGTGAGTAGTATATTAAATATAGTTTCTTATAATTCCTATCTCCTATTTCCTCTTAGAATAATATACCTCCAAGACCCCATGTTGAAACATTGATGTGAGAGAGAAGTTTGTCATTGGATGAAGTGTATGTGCATACTGCTTCTTGGTTTTAAGTGTATGTCAAATTGTGTGAGTAGAGCATATGTTTGGTTTATCATACCCATATATTAGATTTTATTTTATTTTTATTTCTCCCTTTTTATTCCCCCCAAGTGTTAGTAGTAGGATTGAGCTTTAGTGGTGCATCTAGGGGAACTAACCCCTAATCTAGAGATCCACCTCTAAATAGGGGTACCCACAACCCTGAGGTGGTTATATTATCTCAATTTAATGAGGAGATACTTGTAATATACTCATTGGGTGAAAGTTCAAGTGATAATAGTGTCATTACATGTTTTAGTATTTCTATGTGGACATTTAATATATCCTTGTTTTGATTGTGCGTCATTTGAACATGACCCTTGTTTTTAATCTCCTAAAACCCCTTTTATGTGGCATTTCATGTGATCTTATGTATGTGCTAGATTATTTTTTGATATTTTAACATCACTTTATAGATTTATATATATATATATATATATGTGATATTGTCTATCTTATGGCTTTTTATGATCACATACCACTCAATTCATTGATATATACTTAGACATATTATTCCTATATGTTACATGAATAAT
This sequence comes from Torreya grandis, assembly GCA_037957365.1. NCBI lineage: Eukaryota > Viridiplantae > Streptophyta > Pinopsida > Cupressales > Taxaceae > Torreya > Torreya grandis. Next base: position 588,571 of record JARHVA010007592.1, on the reverse strand, counting down.
ACACATATAACATATTGATGTGATCATTTTAAGATAAGGTGACTATAATATTCCACTCCCATTACCTAATAATGGTACCATATTAGTGAAGGCATGTCATATTGGCATGAATCCACATATACATAGTTTGCATAATTTGATATAATTTACATGATTCAGATATACAGTCATGTCAAAATCCATTACATTCGGCACCATTTTTTTATAGATTTTGAACAAAGTTTTTAAGATTTATGAAAATTACTATACAAATTTATAGATAATTGGGTAAATTTTTATAGATACTTCATATTGAGTCACATTAAAGTTTCATATTTCATTTAAGTGGAAAAAAATTTGAAGAAAATATTCAAAAGAATTTACCAAAAATTATCAATTTTATGTAAAAGCATCATTTTCGGCCATTCATATCTATATCAATTAGCTCCTTTGAGTATTGTGGTTGAGATTATATTCCTTTGGTTGCTCTATCACTATTTCAATTTTATAGGTTTTGTTATTTATATAACTTATCTTTGCTTTATTATACATTCACTTGAGTTGTGTGATTGAGATTTAATGATCTCAATAGTCATGTCACAAATCACCCTTACACTATATATGGGGAATAATTACCCTCTAAATTTAGATATTTAAAATATCTAAGGTTTACGTATAAACCTGTCTCAATCCAATGTTTCATTAGGAAACATATTTATCAAATTAAAGTACCAAGGGGAATAATGGTTGAATTGACACATAGGTGTACTCCTTCCTTGCTCTCTGAATTTTTCAATCATTCAAGTTATTAAATTTTAGATTAATTTAGTGGTCAATAATAAAAAATGATATTGGAAATTTTCATATTAATATGATAATTATGGTGGTGTTCCTCATGATGAGAGAGATGAACAATTTTGAAAACTAAGTTTTGATGTACTCTAGCATCTCTCACACAAACTGTTTTCACATACAAGTCTTCTACACATAGGATATATCCATCCATTGATACAAATTACATAATAAAATTCAAATAATGATAAGGAAAAAGTAACATATGAACATGAAAATGATTTATACTTAATCGATCCTTCTTGGATAAAAAATGTAATTCAAAGTTACAAGGGAAAAATGTAGATACACCATATTAATAATTTGGAATCTTCACTTAAATCCCCATAATGGATTTTATAGATCTTAGTAAAATAAGATGATTCATATATAGTAATTTTTATGTTAATTTAACATAAGATGATTTATTTACCTCCTAAAAGTCATAGATTAGGTAAGAAACACATCAAAAAATAAGGATCACCATATTGCATTTATTATCATATTACCGACTATGATATAAAAATTATGAGGAATTAAAAAAATCAGAAATAAAAATATGAATTATGCCAAAAATTGGTAAGATACCTTTGATTATTGATATTCCCAAAGGTAAAGGTAAATGGGGCATACTTCTAAACTCTCATGATTCCAAGATCTAAATATTTCTCCAAATTTTGTTGGCAATTATTGTCCATACCTCATAATTGCAATACATAATTAATGACATATTTTTTAGTGTTAAGCACCTACAAAATTTTTACCTTGATATAGATGAGTTAAATAAATATCCAATCTTTCTAGAATCCCTTAGATACATTATTCTACTAGGAATATGTGGACCAAAAGTCATCGATACCACATATATGTAAGGAACCAAAAACTAAATTAACCATTAATTTTTGTATTCATTGGTTAACTGACATGGAGGAGACTATGATTACTATAGATATGAATCTCATTTTATAATTTTAATACAAATTTATTTTTATTCATGTGGTGGATACAATGATAGATCCATAATGATAATTTATCATACCAAATTACCAAACAATATCAAAGATTTGGAAATGATAAAATACAAGTATTGGTGACAACCAAAAGATCCACCTAGTATTCCTTTATCTCTCGAGTTAAATTATTTATGTAAATAATTATTATATGTGAAAATATCACAAAAATTCTAAAATAAAATCAAATAAAATACATAAACTTCAAAATAGAAATAAAATACTAAAAATTATTAACCATAGACATGTTTACTTTATGTTAGCTAATAACATATAATTTCTTGTCTATACACTCATATGATTAATAGTAAATTTGTTTTGATACATTCATACATTAGATCCATGATATATGTAGATGAAAATGTGGGACCTTTCCTCATACCGGATGACACACTATGTTGGGGGATATTATTTCATTAAGATCAATACACGTTATATTGTTTTATGATCATTTCTACATTATCATGTTGATTTTACATACTAATGACAATGCATTACAATATTCGTGCTTACATCTTACACTCTATACTTGATATGATCTGTTAAATGATATTTTTTTATAACACATGTATATATGTAGAGTTTCGTATGATATGCTTATGTTGGTTACTTATACTTAATTTATTCACATTGTTACTTCCTTGAGTTTAGTTATTTTTGTGTATTTTATTACTTGTGTTGAATTAGAAGATGTTTATTTCTTGTAGACCCCTATGCCATTTTATGTTTTTTTTATTTATATGTGGGCATTTTAATATGTCCTGCTTTTGAGTGTGTGACATTTGAACATGCCCCTTTTATGTGACATTTCAGGTGCTCTTGTGTGTATGCTTGATTATTTGTTGATATGTTAATCTTAATTTATAGATGTTTATATATATCATATCATCCATCTTATGACTTTTTATGATCACATACCACTCACTTCATTGATATATCTACTTAGACATGATACTCCTATATGTTAGATGAATCGTACACATAACATAATTGTCATATCATTTTAAAGTAAGGTATCTACAATACTCTACTCCCCTCACCTAAAAATGGGAGAATATTAGTGGGGGAATGACAAACACAGTTTGAAAAATTTGATATAATTTACATGATTTAGATATTCACTAGTGTCATAATCAATTACATTTGACACCATTTGGTTTACATATTTTGGACATAGTTTTTAATATTTATGAAAAATATTATACACATTTATAAATAATTAGTTACATTTTTATAGATAATTAATCTTGAGGCACATTATAGGTCCATATTCCATGCAAGTAGACAAAAAATTGGAAATAAATATTCAAAACATTTTAACAAAAGGTATCATTTTTACCAACAAACATCATTTTGGTTCATTCATGTCTATATCAATTGGCTCCTTTGAGTAGCATGGTTGAGATTCTATTCCCTTAGTTTCTCTATCACTAATTCCATTTGATAGGTTTAGTTAGTTATACAACTTATCTTACCTTTATTATATATTCACTTGAGTTGTGTGATTAAAATTTAGTGATGTCAATGGTCATGTCACAAATCACCCTTGAACTATATAGGGGGAATAATTACCCTTTGAATTTACCTCTTTAAAATATTTAGGGTTTTGGTCTAAACCTCTCTCAGTCCAATGTTTCATCAGAAAACATATTTACAAAAGTAAAGCACCAAGGGGAAATATGGTTGCATTGACACATAGGTGTACTCCTTCCTTGCTCTCTAAAATTTTCAATCATTTAATTTTTTAAATTTAAAATTACATGCTCTAGGATACATATCATAATCTAGAAGAAAATTCACCATGTTTAAACATAGTCAAAGGTCTATTTTACACACCCAAGTTTTTATTTATTTTCTTTAACCTAGTAATTTCATCATTATGCATTGGTATATTTAAGTGGGGTGATGTAGCTACTAAAATATGATTATATATACCATATTAGATTCTACACTTGAAAAATACCAATATTTGTTACCCTTTAGTTATAGATCTTGATGTTGTTTCAATGTCCACATTTGCCATCTCATTGTTCCTAACTTCTTATCTTATATATTAATCCTATCACTTATGATTACCTAGATCACTTATACACTATAAAACTTTTAAAATATTATTTATATCCTTCACTATCAGTTTTACACCTTCACCATTTTTAGGCCAAGGGGATGTCATATCATGCTTATGTAGGTGAATAATGTGCCTAATATAATATTTTAATGATCATTTTTTAATATTATTTTACTTGACATATTATCTAATCATTATGTAATTTAAGATCTTATTTCATAATATTTTAGTTTATATCATAGTTAATATCTCATTTAGTATTTTGTTTTATGATTATTACACAATGTTCATGTAGTTGATGTCATTTATGATGGTAAGTAAAATATAGATGATTTAGTTCGGTTTTAAAGTGGAATATTTAATTATATTTTCACATCAATTTTATACAAAAAACTAAGCACAAGTTATAATAAATAGATCAAGTCAGATATCCATGATTTTTTTTTATGCCTTGTATTTTATTAACCATTACTATACATACTCATAGTATTTTTTGTTCTGATTACATAATTGGCTTATATCCTATTATGATCACTATGTTTTCATGAAAGATTATTTTTGAAGACATTCCCTTTAGTTTCTAGCATGAGAAAAATAAGCCTGCCACTACTTTTGAGGCCCATAAACTTGCATTGTTAGTTTAAAAAAGCTTTAAAGCTCAGTAATACTTTGACATGTTTTATATAGTATTATTGATTATTTGAAATTATTAAGGACTTCATGGTAAAAAATCTTAATGATTATGTTGTGTCTTTTAATAATGTATTTAACCCATGATGGTGTTAGGAAATTGTCAATATGTTGGAATTTGGACTTGATACTTAATCATTTTATTTTTCAGGGTTTGTTTGATTGGATATAAATTAATATCATCACTCTATTTTTTTTAATTTGATGGAGGATTGATGACATTAAGTGGATAATGTATGTTTCTTGGTCCATGTTATACCTACATCCATGATGGTGGTGTAAACTATGTTTAGAATTCATATCTTGGAGGCATTAATACTTTAGTAGTTGCCATAGAGATTGGGAAAATAATATATGTTAGTCTAGGGATTGTACCCAAGAAGGTATCGGATATTATAGTAATTATGGAAGAATTAAAATAAACAAAATCAATATAAATGGTATTTTACAATTAAGTTCATTTACTTATTTATTTTCATATTTACACATAGATACTATTATTTATTCTTTAAGGAAACCCTAAGAGAATGTGTGGGTTATATGGAGGGCCTTCACCCTCTCAAAAACTCAAATATTAACCTTATAAGTTTTTCTAATTTTTATTAGTTTCTATTACATTTGGATCTGGGCATGCTAATGTGAGTTTTTATTAAACCCTAGAGGGTAGGCTTCAGCTTAGTTCATCTCACTCTTAGATGGATTATAGATGAAATGAATACTTCTAGTATATTAATGAATATTTTAAATGATTTTTTGAAATGACTCCTTTTATATCTCTATTGTTAGTATGTGTGTTAACTATCTATTGTAGTTTATTTATTGACCTTGTATGGGATACCATATTCTTAATGGACATGGATTTATTTATGAATCCTTTATTTCATTTGATTTTATAAACATGGGATTAGTTTTGTGACATCTTCAACACCAAAATGATGTTTGAAGTGGGTAGGGATGACTGTCATATAGATGAACTCAGCTTTCACATTATTAATTTTTCCAAGCACAAAAAATGTCTTAACAGTTTCATGTGGTATTGGATGATATGTTCAATGTATAGGACTAATTTTATATTAGTTCCAATGAACTTGGATAAACTAGGTTAGATTTTAATTTTACTAGTATTTTAGTTGTAGATGATAAAATATGATTATATAGCCCTATTAATAATTGTGCATGTTTAAGAACTAGCTTTTGTATTACAATTAATTAATTTGCAATAATGGCCAAACGTATGACATGTATTCTTGATTATTGTTTAGGCTTCATTGCTTCAGTTAATATAGTATATATGGTTATGTAGTTATTTGATTTCCTTATGACATGTACCTTAATTATGGAAACCTAAGTTGTGTTCACTACAAGCTGAGCTTGAATATGCTTATTAATGCAATATAAGGAAAACTATAATACTGATTAATTTCTTGGTTGTTATATTTCTTAGACTAAATGATTTTAGAAATTGAGTTCATTTCCATTTCAAGTAGGGTTGAGATAATTGATTATACTTGACTTAATTTCTTAATATCTTAAGCTAATATAATATGTCTATAACATTAAATTAAAATGATACTTTATAAATTGTATGATTGATTCAAATATGTGATCAAACTAGTAATGCAATATTCTCTTTATCAATATTATGTATAGTATGATTTTTTGTGACTTGCATTAGTGAATGGTTATCTTGTATCAACATTGAAAGGGTTATTGATCAGTTTTGTGTGTTTGTCAGCTATATCTGCTTCCTTAAAATGAGATAACAACATGGTCTGAGTTTATATGTCATTAATTTTGGTTATTAATTATTTTATTTTATTTCATTAATCTTTAGGAAAACTCTATATAGGATATCTAGTATTTGATATGCTTGATTATATGATTATGTATAGTTGGTAGATTTAGTGTTCTCTTTGTATGGACCAATAATAAATATTCTTAATGTGGTTATTATGTACATTTATTGTCATTATTGAATGATTGCTATGGTATTAATAGGCATATACCTTCTTCTACTTTACTTTTTCTTATGTTTTCTAAAAGAGTTAAATTAGGAATGTTTAATTCCTAAATTATATAGGTTGTATAAGTTTAGGGTGTTCCATTAATTAATAAGCCATATGATTATAGCATGCATTTGAAGACAAAAACTACATTCAAATCTCAATATCATTTTTTAATGCCACAAGAAGTACTTTATTTTCAAGATTAATTGTGATTTTTTTTTACATTGGAATTAATAAATAATATTTTATGAATAACTTGGGAATAATTATATTTTTATTTTTTTGTCTTATGTTCCATTATATTCTAGTTGTTATCTTAAAATTTATACATAAATTTAATAGTATTAGATAGTATTGATAGAGACTCTATAAGGATTAGGTTTGACTTGTTTAGTGGAATATGAATGTAATTAAGTTTATATGGTTACTTAATCCCAAGAATGTTACATCTTAATTTTTATTTAAAGTTGTATTAGATAGTAGATACTATAATAGAGTGTACTAGTGTAATTGTACTAACCCTAATAAAATATAGGAATTGTATGGATAATGGATTATAAATTTTTTGTGTTCCCTATTCCATTAAATGAGACTAAGTGTAAAATTCATGTTTGGATAGAGATTTTACTTTTATGTACTAATTAAAGTTAATAAACTTAGTCTTTTATTTCAGTATTTTATGTAGTGATTATGATTTTATAGGGTAGTCATACATGTATTTTTATATGGGTTTGATGTGGCAATAAATTATATGAATTTGAACCTATCTATATTGGGCCTTATCATACATTTTATGTTTTTATTGTACATTTTGTACATGATATCATTGTAATAAATGGTATAATTCAGAACTCTATTAGAGTATCTTATAATGTGAATTATAGTTAATAGGTTTAATATAATTTTTTATAAAGGGTAATGCATATTTATTTTATTAAATTATTATTGATATTATATTAGTCCCATTTCATATTGAAAGTGTCAAACTCTAATATCCTCAAAACCATACAATCATGACCATCAGGTTAGTTTGTAAGAAGGCTTGAATAAAGGTTAGTGGATTATTATTTTGAATTTTAGCTATTAAATAGATTATAAGGTGCCAATAAGAGTAAATTTTATACTACAAGACAATACATTCCATCACAATCATATATATATATATATATATATATATATATATATATATATATATAATTTTTCACTCTTCTCACTATAGGCCATGTGTTAAGTTGTACTCGATAGACATGAATTATTGATATTTAATGTCGAGTATGTACTGTGACTTGAATGGTATATATTGAATTCATAGTCAACTAAATTATAAATAATTTAATGTCTCTATCCATTACAAAATATTTATTGTAAGTGTGTAAAAGGAAACGAGCATTATAAATGAAATATAATATGCCTTTACTATAGGATGTTAACTGTTATGATTGATGGGATAAAATTTATACCTATTATATCTTAATATATTATATTAATTAAATCTTAATTTTAATAAATAACAAAATGATAGGTAATCTTAATAATGTGAACCTCGATGGTCTTGTTTAATATTTTTGACACTAGGGTTGCTCTACCATGTATTAATATTTGACTATTCCCATTAGATGACTTTATTATTGTGGGATCACTACCACTCTCAACTTAAAGGCTTCACTAGACTATTCCTAGTTGAAATTATGTTTTGGTAGTGTGTGCCTCATTAAGGATGAAGTGATTAATGATTTATAAACCTTTATGTAAAGATTTGAATTATTTTAATTATCCTTAAGAGAAAAAATTTCAAGCATTTAATGTTTTGACACCTTTTATGGTTGTGAAAATAAAATGATATCACTCAGGTACATGATTTAGTTAAGTATTGGAATTTAGAACACATGTACATTGTTGAATGTTAAAATTTTATATTATAACCCTAAGAAGGTGGAATTTTTTGGGTTTATTTTTGTATGGTGGTGACACTTCTATTTTAATATAT
>JARHVA010007592.1:565000-575000 GCA_037957365.1 Torreya grandis | reverse complement strand
TTTTGGCTTCGATAAAATTGGCTATTGACTTGGTTAAGGACTAATTAAAATTATTAAGCTAATACATAGAAATAATATGGAAGATTTGATTAGTATTAAATACTTTAAGTGTGTTTTTTTAATTTTTTAATTACAAGTGATATAATATGTGACTTAGAAGTGCCTTTATAATAGTAAAAAATGCAAAACTCTTAGTTTACCTATCCTAAAATTAAAGACCAACCTATAAGGGATGGTTTAAATTGGAAAATTTACTATTAATGTTTAAAGGATAGGGTCAAACCATATGGGATATAATTAAATACCATTATTTTCCCATACCAATTGATCTTATCATATAAGAAAACATGGTAATTTTTTGATCTTGGATGTTTGTACATATGCTTAGATGTGTTTATATAAATTTATAACATTTATATATGTGTATGATAGTAATTTAGACATATATATGTTAGTATAGTTTCCTTATAATAGATGAAGGTATAAAATTATATCTAAATTAAGTGCTCAAATAATAAAAGTGAAAGTGGAAGAAAACTGAAATTATTAACCATTCATGACCAAATTTTAGTGACTATGTTTAGCCCCAATATTTCAATATAGAAATGGAATTACTAGAGTAAAAAGAAATATATATCTAATTCTATACAAAACACTATGACTTCAGGATAAAGATACAATCATGTAAGGTGTTCCATACAAAACCTTATAGCTATTTTAAAGTACTTAATCATCATATGTGAATTTGAAATGTAAAATGAATTTTAAAATACTGAAAAGAACAATAAATTAGTACACTTTTATATGTGAAACTAATGTTTATATTTTAACATTTTATTCACTGTGTTATTTCTTTGAAGCATTAGAGAATTTTTTATTCACTTGAAGCACTTGGAGATGTCTTTTCCTTACCTAAACTAATGGTGAATTTCAGGATGATCAAGAACCAAATCGAATTGAACTTGTATAGAAAACAAAACCCATTAAAGGACATAGAAACCTCAATTTTAATTATGTTTATTCTTAAGTCCTATGATGTGAAATGGGTATAAATCCACAATGGGCACATAGTAAATAAAATTTGAAGTAATAAAGTATTTAATTTATGCATTATGAAATTTAAATGAAAAAACCACTATAGACGTATTGTAGATTTAATAGTCACTTCGTTCCTTAGTTATTAAATGCATGATCAAAAGACAATGAGAATCATTCATGCTCCTACCATGTCTATTGATCAGATGTATTATTAAGACCACGACATGAATTTAACACTTTCATTCTATATTTTAAAAATATTAGAGTATGTATGAATATATATCATGTACCCATTACAATAAATTTGAAATAAGTAACTGAATATAAGAGAGAAGTTATAAATTTTAGTTTGAAGCTTTTATATGAATCTATAACATGCACTTAAAATTGTATGAAAATGCACTTTATTTTTGTAATGTGAGTGCATATGCATATAATACACACAAATCATTTGTACCAATGATTCAATTTTGAATTTTTTTTCATTATTTTAAACTGTATTGTATATATAAAAGACCAATTTTTACTTGAAGAGGCTTATATCATGTATGAAAATCCCATTACATTTCCCCTCTCTTGAAGAAAGTGAACATGTCCAAAAATTCACTCATTTAAAAATAAAATTTAATATTATCATGTGTGGTTAGATGTAAACATTTAATAATGTAGTATTTGTGACAAACATGTCAAAATAGCAAGATATACACTATTTAAACCTTGCATGTAACATGTGAGGCACGAAATATATAAATGAATATCTAAGTAGTAGATTATAAAATAATAATCCTATGGAATAGTTAGTTAGTGATATGAATCATGGCATTAATCAAAATTAGCAAGATTAACATGCACACAAATATAACAACTACAATGTCATGTATTAAGGCCAAGGACATCATATACGGGACATGTTCAAATGTATCATAGGTAAATATTTCACACATAACGACAAGGGGCACACATAAAGGACATGAAAAATGTATCAAACAAGGGACATGATGAAATGTCACACAAAACAAAGATCCATTACATCAAGTAATGAAAATTTTCAAGTGCCACACATACCAAATAAAAATCTCATAGAGATGTTCAACCAACTTGCACATAAGGTCCAAGTTCCATATATAATATACTATCAATATATAATATATAGTGTAAAAGTGATAACACAAATATGGAATAGAACTATAAATAACTACATAATGTCTATGTAATATGATAATATGTTATAAAATAACATATCCATGCATATAATGTAAGATAATGATGTTAGCAAGTAATTTGTGTTTACACTAGTATTAATTTTGGATTGAAATTAAATATAAAATTAAAATGTAAGCTATTAAAACGTGATCTAGGATGATATATGAATTAAAATATAATTAAATATTGAGATCTACATAATTCATAAAAAATTGTAAATTTAATAAATAGAAACTAGGGTTTGGGTTAAACAATTATCCATGAAAATGATTTATTTTAGGTTGTATTAAATTTACATGGAATGTGACTATCTAAAATAGATGGATTATACAATAGTTACTAGTTGTCTATTAGAATAATTCCTCATTATGTAGACAGGTGCATAATGTGTTATTGTATGTCATTGTGATTTTTCCCTGTGAGACTACGTATTGAATCTAAAAAATTGGGTTATTCACCTACATATGGATACAATCTCTTTTGATGCAAAGATTTAATTGATGTACTAAAGACCCATAAAAAATAACTCTAATCCTATGAAAACACATAAAATGAGATAAAATGTAAAAAATGGAAAGATGAGGAAAGTGGGAATCACTGAGCTATCCTAAAAAAATCTCTTGTTGACTTCGTGTTGACTATATATCCTAAAAGGGCATTCAACTGATGAAGTTCTCAATTTAGGGAAGGTCATATGAATGAAACTATATTTTTTTTATTAGAATGATTGAAAAAGAATTATTTAAACCTAAAATAAATAAATTTAGACATGGCAAAGGACTGTAAAGTTGTATAAAAATTATAAAACAGATATTTACTCTAAAAACACATGTTTTTATAATTGAAAACATAAGTACTTTGTAGGATAGTGCTATGTCCTTTCAAGTATGTCCATTGATGTTATTTTGTAAATAAATATTTCAAATGATTTTGATTAATACCATATTTAAATTCATAGGAAATTTGTTAAGAAGTGCATTGTTTTGTAAACATAGGAATTAAAGCATAGTAGACAAGTTCATTCCACTTGATAGGTGCATACTACACCATTATCTACTTAGTGTAGACTTGTCCTAAAATGACATGGGATTTTATAATATCTTGAGTGGAAATAAATTATTTTATGAATAAGGATAAAATAAGGAAATTTGAAAGATGTTCTTAGTAATCGTAAGACTTTGAGGGATCTTTTAGAGACTGTAGGTTATCAAAATGGAAAATTGGGTAGGAAAGCTAAAGATGTCAAGGAAAATCACTATTAATAATTTATTGGTTAAATTTTAGTGTCTCCCTCCCCCTTATTATAATTAAGCATTAAAATTAGTGGAGTAAAATAAATTCAAACCTGAGTTTGTATACACAATTAATTTTTGACATAGGAAAGTACATGCCCCCTTGTTGATGCATGTGGAGAAGTGATGAACATGCATAAAATTGAGATTGATAAATTCACAATTTAAATTATTAATTAAGTTTTTTTATTGGAAATATAGTATTCTAAAAGCCTCATAGAGTAATTTGTAATGATTGAAGATATGAGTACCAATAAAGTGGTTTGCTAAAGTGTAACAAAAATGTTAAGCATCACTAGGATCTCATTTTGATGAATTGTTGAATGGAGAAGAGTATTTTTTAAACAATTTTGGATCATTAAATTTAAACCAAGATGTGTAACATCACTAACATTAAAAGTTGTCCACTTGAAAAATAGGAATCATAATGTTGCAGAGATATTTATATTAGAATTATAAATTTCTAAAACTTGGAAACTTAGAAAAATGATATATAAATTTAGTAAGGCACTAATTTAGATGTAAATTCATATAATTCCACATTTACTTTTAATATTTTAACTACATTCTCATAAGTGTATCTATATTCAAGTAGTTATAAGAGTGAAGTGCACAAGCAAACTAGATTCCCCCATAATTTGAAATATCTTTATTTTTACATATCATATACTATCAATTCTAAAATATATTTCTTGTGGAATCATATAAATAATACCATTATGATGATCCCATTTTGAGATTATGGAAATTTTTTGAAATTAACTTGTCAAAAAAAAATGTGAGATAATTTGTGAAAAAGAAAATCATGTAATAACATGTTTCATACCTGAATTTTATTAGAATCTTAAAGATGTAAAATTGAGTCATATGAATATGTTTTAAATTCAATTTCATTATGTAATCTGAATATAATATTAATTTAGTGTGTGAATCATATAAATGACTTACAAGTGTTGAATATGTATTGTAAACATAGTGTTTTTTAAAAATGAAGCATTGAAGAACACATGTAGTATAAGAATGATATAATTTCATGGAACCATATATATATGAAATAGATGCATGGTATTAAATTATAATAACAATGAAATCATAGTATCTAATAATTAACATAAAAGAAAATTGACATAATGTTACTCAAGATGACTGAAATGCCACATGCAAGGGACATGTAAAATGTCACGTAAAATTATAATTTTTTGCATAAAATCTCACAAATAAGACCCAACGACTAAATAAAAGGGACACAAAAAATGTGACAAAAATTATTTAAGGACAAATTATAAACACACATGGCATGGTGATGTCATACAATAAAGTAGGTGTACTCTCAACATACACAAGGTCAACGGCCACATTCAATAAGCAATCAAGTTAAATCATGTTATATAATGAAGAAATAATATAGATAAAATGAATCTATAATATTTCTATCATATGTATTTATGTTCATGTAAAAAATAATAATATCAATCATGGCACATGTTAAATATGAATGGAAATTAGACATTTGTTTTCATTATAGATCAATATGGAAAATAGATTATGGATAAATACAAACTATAAAAGTGTTAATATAGAATGATGAAATACCATAAATAATCAATGTTTTTGGGTAGAGGCTATCCCAACATAGAAACCATACAAAAATTATGTCTTAGCCTAAAATTTTTTGCTATCTAAAAATGTGTTTAGTTTTGTGATAAAACAAAATGATATAAGAGGTCCATATGACTAAATTTTATTCACTACTAAATATTAAAAATGCACATGGAAAAATTTATAGTTATATTACATGTGAATAGCATGATGTTTTTTTCTTGATGAGAATTTAGCCATATTGACTGTATACAAAATTTTCTAATTACGATAACTCTTTTACGTATGATTATTTCCTAGTTCTATAAAAATGCATCTTGATTCACACTTAGATACCTTGTGAGATGAATTATTTATTGAAAATTTATTGAAATATGATATTTATTGAACATAAAGATAAATTAGATATGCAAATATGTAATCTAGCAACATATGATAATATGCTTATAGTCCCTAATTTTAGATTTTTTCAAATATTTTGATTTTATTATGATTTTCAGAATATATGAATGTTTTAATTTATTTTACATATGTGAAAATTAAAATTATTCATAGAAAAAGGGGTAAAAACCTTAAAACATAAAGTTATGCATCAAGGTTTTGAAAATTTAAAAAGGAAAAGGAGATTTGAATAACATCAACAAGATGTTGAATCAAATCATGATAAGATGGAATATAAGTGAATTTACCTCAATGTAAAAGTATATGTAATGTAACAAATATGGAAATAATGGCTATATTAACTCATGTAAAAATAGAGAGATATGATCATGAGATTACAAGTAAGATCTAGAGCATGTATATATGTGAAATAATGAAAAATGATTATCCATGAGGGACTTACATTGAAATTTTAGTAGAGTATATTATTGGGTTGTTGGAATGAGTCAAATAAAATAATGGAGAAAGTGTCCCAATAAAACCAAGGGATGGATTTGAATTGGATTGGGTGTGGATTAATGATTGAAAAATAGTGAGAAAATAAAATCTATGTGCATTTAGATACTAGATAAAGAAGCTAATCAAGGGTAATGACCAAACTAGATTGTAACCAACCAATTATCTCACTAATAAGATTCTCATATGTAATCCAACTCTTTAATAATAAGGAATGATAATAGATTCCAAGTATATAAGCTTATAAATATGTAGAGGAACCATGTGCTATAAAATAACCCTTTGAATCATTGATCACATATCTATCCAAAATAGTATCCTCATGCATGTGAGGAAATAATGTAACAACATATACTTGTGCAAGATCCCTCTAAATAACTCTTTAATCTATGATATAAATACATTGTGGTATGCGAGTCTTTATAATTTGGAGTATATTTATTTACTTTTCAAGCCATATGATCTTGTTCATGTGTAGTGGAAACTAAAATGTGTTCATTCTCATAAATATGTGAAAAAAATATTTTTTAATATGTCTGTTTTAATGTCAATTTTGATCTTGAATAGTTGTTTTTAATAATTACTTACTAATTTCCTTAACAAATATGCCAACTATTTTTTGTGGAGTATGAGTAAGTAGCATTGGTTCAATAGTATCTTAGTTTAAAATGCTTGGAATTTTAACCAAGTGATTATTATGAATATACTTTAAAATTTTCTTATGTATAAAAATAAGTACTCTGATTTTTTTTAACCAAGGTGTCCCTAATGACATATCAAAGACATACATTGTTTGGTAAGACTAAGAAAGGAGTGGAGAATATTACAGGTCATACTTTTAAAGGTAATATGATACATATAAGAGTATATTTTGTATGACCATCAGATGTTTTAAAAACTCTATATGTATGTTATATATCCTACTCTATCTATCCATGATAAAGTAGAAGTCTTGTGGAACACATATTCTCACTTGATACATAATCTATAATAACACTTTAGATTGGTTGCATGCCAACATTATCTACAATTAATAATCCATGTCTATTAGAATCATCATCAACCATTTCATAATCATAAAATTTAATAATTACGTGTCATTATAATTTTATTTTAATTATATCAATTATTATATGAAGTGTATGCACATATTAATATGGAGGAGGATGAGAATTATATACATATCATACATCAGATTTTTTCTTGTTTTCTTAAGCCTTTTGAATGTGGAAAGGATTATTTATACATTATTAAATTTGCATTCTTATTTAATTATGGCTTAGCCTCTTCATTAGGTGTACCACTTTAAAATTGTTTCTCATCAATGACGTCTTGAATTTTGTTCTTGAGATTCATATATATATATATATATATATATATATATATATATATATATATATATATATATATATAATTCTAGTGGTAGAGAAAGTGCTATAAGGTGACATTCAATGGTATTTTTTAGTAGAACATGAGGAGGTGAAGGTAACCATGAAATTTTCTTCGTTGGTGGAGCTTTTAGGTAAGATCTTTTGGTGGTTTTGATATAAAATTAACTGTAACTTTAGCCTCATTTTTTATTTCATTAGTTTTTCTCTTGTAATTGAGCTAACCTTGAAACATTATATTTGAAGTATACGGAGAATTAGAGATATATTTTAATTTATTCAATGTAATCATTTTTACCTCATATTCTTTGAATATATTGCATAGTTCATCAAAGGAGTTGATATTAACAATCATTATAGAATATGTAATAGGAGTAAGCAAGATTTGAGTAAAGATATATTTAAGCTCATTATCATCCATTTAGTTTTTCATTACAGATAGCATGGTTTTGTATCTAATAACATACTCACTAATTATCTCATTTGGATCTTTTTTGAGCTTTTCAATTTGAACATAGGATAAATTTTCATCAATATTGATAGAAAATGTGCTAAAAAATGTTTTCCAATGTATTTAAAGTTGTAAATTGTTAGAGAGGAAGATCATAGAACCATTTAAGAGCATAGTCTTTGAAACTTCACAGAAAGAGATTGGTTAACGATATGTTGTTATCTTCACAATGTAGATAAGTTGCATGGAAGGCATGAAATTATTGGAAAGGATCACCTTTACCCTCATAAAGATCAATTTTAACAATCACAAAATGAACTAGAAGATGATAAGATGCAATTTCAGGATCTAAAGGGTTTTTCAATAAGGTAAAAGAATCCAAGGAATGATTAACATGATAAATGGTTTTATAAATATTAGCTAGCTTGGTTTTCAATATAAGAAGGGATTTTTTAAGACAAGACTTGGTTGTAGTAATGAGTTGCTAAGAGTTTATAAATAGGGATAGATGCAATGGTAAAGGTAAAAACACTAGGTAGACTAGTAGAAGCTGATTTCTTAAGTTTATCCTAAGAAACATATGAATGAATCAAAATTTTCTTCATGTATTTTAGTATAATCATAAATTTAAACATGCTTGTCTTGGGTATCCAGTTTAGATACAAGGTTCATTATGTACCCATTAAGAGGATGAACGGTTGGTATTAATATATCCTATAAGGATAAATGCATATCATAATCTTTCTCTTATTACCAAGTCATTAAATATTTAACAAAAACTAGAGTAGAAATAGGATGACTAGATAAGGTATAAAAATTGTGTGAATCAAGGGAAAAATCTAAATCATGAGAGATACCTTATTTAGCTACTTAAATTTTTACCCATGAAAATACATAATGAATAACATGTTGCAATCAAATGTAATATGATGCAATGAACTTCATTATGCTATGTAATACATAATAATAATGTGTATATACTCAATCTATGATGAATACAAAAATGAAAAAAAAAAATCTACTAGTTGTGAAGATAATGCAAGTAAAATTCAAGGATAAAGGGTATATAGGCAATTATTTGAATGGTATTTATTGATTGTGATGATGAAAGATAAGTTAGACTCTTTGATTATACCCACTTTATATTAGAGAAATTAACTAATTATAACATTGTGAACATTCCTAAAGATTTAGATATTGAAGATGATGGTGAAGTGATAGAAAAAATAATAATTTCCACAAGGCATTAAGACAAAAGCTCTCCTTGAGGTTGATTGGTGTCAAGTAGAGATAACATATTTGGAGAAATTTATTCAAAGAGTCTTTAGAATAATTTTGGTATGGATTGATAGCAAAGGAGTAGATGTAAATAATGCCAGACTTCATCCACTTTTAAGAGTTATAGATATACCTATACCTGATATAACAAAGAAAAAAGATGGGGAATATCAAGCATCATCCTATAATGTTTTATAAGATATTTTTGTTATTGAAAACATACATGACTCACCTATCAAACCAAAAAATAAGTCCATTAAATTTAAAATTAAAATATAAATTGGTGACTAGGGCACTCCAAAAATATCAATAGTATTGAGCAAACATTCATAAGGGGTTGTTAATTCAAAGGGATTGATAAATAATACACATTTCAATATATGAAATCAAATCCATGTTTACTCCCAAATGAGCCTTCTTCAAGGATGAAAACTTATGTGATTTTTACTAAGCCACACAAAACTTCTTATCATGACACATCTAAAGAGGTATGTAAAATCCTCTTAAAGAAGGATCCAACCATTGTATAACTTTCTCCTGTTCAATCTGATATACATTCTTGTTTATTTATTAGTGTCGACCCAATGTTTTATAATGCCAACTACATTGGTAAAACCATGTATGTATCCCATTAAACCTCATTTTGAGGGTAAATAAGAGTAACTTCTTTGGGTGATATTCTCATATTAAAAGTAAATCAAATTAGACTTATAATAAAATGATTCATACTTGCATAAATAAGAGATCCTATGGGTTTTTTATATATCATGGGGTACATAGAGAATAAAATTCATGTTTAAATCTAGAATATGGCTAAGAGCATTGGAGTAAAACTCCTCATGCATGATGTATGT
>JARHVA010007592.1:540000-560000 GCA_037957365.1 Torreya grandis | reverse complement strand
TAGGTATAAATATATATATGGAATTATATGTTGAAATATAGGTGGTTAATAGGTAAAATGTGGAAATTATAGCTAGGGACTTTGAATTGGAAATACATGACACACAACCATGGTGCGGTCTGGAGTATGCAAAAGCCTTTGATGGGAGAATTTGAATTCACTTTATAGTTATAAGTAGATATGATGGTTATTGGTGTGGGGTAAATTTTTTTTGTTCCTATTAGATTGGAAGTTGGGGTCTATTTATGATAATGGAGTTTAGATAAATGAAATTACACAAGAAGGTCATTCACCCTATGATGTCCAATATTGGAACCACCATTATGGTAATTGAATGCACTCCCTTACTACCACACAATACTATCTTTAGAGATCCAATCTCAACATAAAAATTTTCAATTATGAGTGATATAATGTAAATTTATTAAAAAGTGATTTTTGTAATATTAAAAAGTTTTATTTAAAATACATGCAAACTTAGATAAATTGAGTGTGATTCCATACTTTATACCTTTTAATTAACTATTCACAATCTCTCAAGGAAGTGGATTTAAATTACACTGACCAAGGCTAAATTTGACGGCTGTGTGGTGGTATTTACATATCATAAAATACAATTTTTTTAAGAGACTATACTAGATGATAGGTTGAATTTATAAGTAAACCATCAAAATTTTTAAAAGGTATATATATATATATATATATATATATATATATATATATATATATATATATATATGTATGTATGTATGTATGTATGTATGTATGTATGTATGTATGTATATAATTTAATGCTTATTTATTATATAATGAATTGTATTAACATTTCAAGGTTAATATTGAGTAGATAACCATCATTAGAAAAAAATATTACAAGTAGGGTTGACTATAAAATTTAGGCCCTGACACTAACAATATGGTTAAATATATAATAATAAAAAAAATATATAAAACATAATATTTTCCTTTTAATACACTCAATTTATATAATATAAACAATATCTAGTTATCTTATCTTTACCCTTGCTTGGTAACTATGCTTAAGTTATTTAGATTTACAACACATTAAAAAATTTGAGAATGTTCACTATAACGCATTTGCAATTTTTTTGGTTACTTGTACCATACAATTCAGTAAATAGGTATTTCATTGATCTAATATATGTTAATAATGTTATTTTTACTCTAAACTTAAATCTTAATTCCACATAACATAAGAGATTAGTTGCTTCTTAATTGTAGCCAATATGACCTATCATATAGTAAAAAATTACATTTTTTTATTACTTGTAAGTTGTACAAAAGTTGATGATTATGATTAGAAAAATAATTTTGCAGTCGTATGTATTGAAAATATAAATAACTGTAAAATATTAATTAAAAAATACTAAGGCTTAATTACTGATATAACTAACTTTTAACCAATTCATATTTATTATGGGGTAGATTATTTTATAAGGCATAACTTGTCTTATATGCTAGTCCACTTTCACATATCCCTTATTTTTATCTTTGAACATGATGACTAATAAAAAGATAACCAATTTATATTAGCAGGTACCTTTTACTTGCATTATTACCCTATGAAAGCTATAGTAAAACCTATAGAACATGTTCTACAAATGGACCAAAGCTCAAACTCTATCCACTTTTAAAGCCACATTTTACAATTGATGCCATCCACCAACTTTGACTCAAAAAAAATCTATCCCTCATCCTATAGGGACTTGGTAGTAGTACCCTTATTGACTAAGTAGATTGTAACCTAATATATAGGCTTCATCATGAATTACAATATGGTATGAACTAGTATAAGGAATAATTTATGGTAGTTCTTTTGACATCAGAGAAAAATTCAAGATTTTTTACCAAGTGGCATATGAACGTTTTATCATAGTTATTTTCATATGAGAAAAATTTGATATTTTTTTAAGTGGATATCATACTCTTTTAAGCATGTTTAAAATTAATTTTTTAATTATACTTTTGGTCATGAGGTAAACTATGATTAAATATTATATTAGTATCTATGAGTATAATATTTTTACTAAAACATTTGGGTTGAAGTATCATAAATGAAATAATAATCTAAAAAAGGGTACATAATAAGGTGGTTGGTTGATATGTATAGTAAAATCACTTTGTCGATGGAAAATATTGGCTCAAAACTTTAATATTGGACATTTCTACCAACAAGAGGCTAGTATTAGTCATGAGAGGAGACCATCAAAGATTATGGTCATTGAAGAATAAGACACTAAAAATTCCATCAACAATAAACCCATTTTAAATGAGGTTTAACAACCTCAAAATATTTCCTTGTGAATTTCAGAAATAAAAATCCTTGAATTTTAATAAGGGTAGAAGTGATCAATAGAGTATGGAAACAAATGTTTTAACTACTAGATTTACCATATGGAGATCCACATGATATATATAACGACATATAAGTATTTTTGGGGCTTTAATGGAAGAGAATAATAATGTTTAATGGATAATTGGATGAGGGCATGAAGGACTCAACCACCTGATAAAAATATGCATAAATATGAATTAACAATTAGAAGAGGGAACAATGGACTCGATCGACCCATTAATAGATAGTTTGTTGGGGCTCATGAAACATTTCCTTAAATGGATATGATAAACTATTTGGCACATAAAACAATGATCTATCTATAGACATCAATAATTCTTATACCTTCCTGATCATGAAAAAGGTATAAAATATCCTAAGCAACTTTTTGGATCCCCTATGTATGTTTTACATTAGACAAAACAAAGTATTTGAGAAAATTAGATAGATTATTGTAAGAGGCTTTGGATTGGGACCAAAATGAATAATACTAAATATTAGTAGTGAATATAATTTTAGTTTAATCATAGAATTTCCCCAATAAATATAGGGGTTTAATGATCTAATATTCCACCTTTGTCTCCACTATGTTTAACATATATTTCCACAATGCCATAGGGGAACTATCAAAGTGGAAAAGAATTCCCAAAAACTTAAATTTTTTCTCTCTATGAGTCCATTTCCAGTTATATTGGTGTAAATAATCTAACACAAATATAATTCTTTATTTAAATCATTGGGTCTCACTCTAATACAGGTTAGAACCAATAATTAAGAAAAAAAATGATAATGCATAGCCACCTTGATATATTTTTCTTACTCTTAAATGGTGAAGAAAATTTAATATTCAAGTTTTCCATTAATTATTTGAGAGGATCAAATAGGAAAATGATTACCTTATATTATAACATGTTTATCTATGTGATCCAACAAATATCCTAGAGCTTCCATAGATAAGACATATAGAGTTAGGGTAAGTGGAAACCTTGACATACTAAGCCACCTATGATAATATAATCAAATACTGAGGTAGGTTAATACATTCAAAAATAGAGTTATAATTACTAAAATAAATAATTGGCTAAATCCATGAGCTTAGAGCTTGCCTAAAGTGAAAGGCTATTCAATCATACCCTAAGATTTCAAAACATTATGCTTGAGAAATATAGTTCTATAACAAGAGGTTAAAACCTATTCCATACCTTCCCACATAACAATAAGTTTTTAAAGAATATATTTAATTTTTATAAATTTAATTTAAATAGTTAGGATAATGTTTAGGTATGATTCGATGGAGATGATTAGCAAGATATTTAACGAGGATCCTATAAGAGACATTCAATAGGGTGATTAGGATCTAGGTGGTGATATGTTATAGGTAACCTTATTTAGTTATGAATTTAATATTGACTTATTAATAAGGAAACCCAATTTTTTTATATATCTTATTTTTAAAATTTTAGTAGTTTGAGACTGACAAATTATGAGGTGGTTTTATATAATTCAAAAGGAAAGCCATCAATTCTCACGGTTTTATCATTGTTCATGCACTCAAGGCCCTATTAAAAAAATGTGACAACATTGTAAGCTCTTTGAGTTTAATTTTATTACATTTTATCCTTCTCTTAAAAGGTTATTTAGGTTTCCATAGATTATTAATGTCTTTACATTGCTAAATCATGAGTTTAAAACGTTTTTTAGTCACCCTGAAGATATTAAGGTTTTTTAGTATAATTTAGGGTTTTTCTGTATGTTAAGGGTTATATTATGGATAATATAAGTGTTTTAAAATATTATTCATTGCACAAGATATCGTAGAGGGTAAACTAGAGTTCATAAAAGGCTTGTAGGGTATAGGTCAAATGTAATGTCAACTCTATGAGGTCACTTTAGTTTCACTAGTTGTCACTACACTTTAAATTATTTCTTAAGGGTTCTAATGTAATTTTAAATATAAATATAAAGTGTATTACATATAACTAGTAATTTTAGAGAATGATAATATGTTTTCTAATGTTCCTAATTTGAGATCAAGTCATCAAATACTTAGACCTTATAGGTTCAATTCTCAAAGAAGCAAAAACTAAGATAAAACAGGTATTTATGATAATTGGTATAGTTATTTTAAAGATTAAACATATGAAAAGTGAATTTAAACCTAATTATGGTGTTTTAAATGTTTATATAATTTTCATAGGATCAAAAATGGTAAAATTCTCAATTTCCACTTCATTGGGTCCTTTAGCAAGTTTGCAAGGCAAATGTGTGAATTTTTATTTCATATAGAACATGAAGAGATGGATCTTGAGACTTTTACTAGGCATGGAGACATAAATTGGCTTGGGATTCATGTAATTTTTCTTCATTTTAAGATCATATTCTCTATGAAAAAATGTTAATAAGGTTAGCTTCTTGGCAAAGTCTCTAAACTCACCACCTTGACTTCTTGGTAATTTTATTGTAGATCTATACTCATTATTGTAGAACAAGTGTTGTATGAGATTGAAAAGGGTCATAGTGGTTCTATAATGACATAATGAATTTTCATATAGTGTATTCAAGTGTAAGGATACCCATATTTATTTAGGTCATAGTTCTACCTCATTGGGTGGAGCTTTTAACATGACTAGAGAACATTTTTCTAACTTTCTAAGGACTTGTAGAATGAAAAAACCTCAAAAATAGTACCTATAGGTTATAAATAAAGTCTCATGATTATATAATTCTTAATGACTTATTGGTCATAATTATAACACACCTATAAGCTTACTTGGATAAATAATCCAATTACAAGTTGAAAGGAAAGAAGTAGTGGTGTTTGAATGTGTTGGAGCCTAATTTTGACCTCAACCGACTACAAGTACATTGAGGATATCATTTAGATGAACGTGAATACCTTGAGACTTCTAAATATAGTCATGACTCCTAATGAGAACCTACATTCCATATAGACTAGTACGTGAGCTAAAGGTGCATATAATGAAGAAATGATTGAAACCTAATTAGAACTCTGACTAACTCAAGGAGACAAAGGAAGATTAATGATGAGAGGGTAAGGTCTAAATAAATAGTATGAAAGAAAGATCTTTTAAGGGCCACACATAGGCTATACTAAGGAATAGATTGGTCTTGCACCTATGAATGAAACAAATTAAGATTAGGCTCTAAGATCCATCTTAGTGGACATCATAATCATATGATCATTTAGAAACCAAAGGAAAAATGATGAAACTATTATATTCAGAAGAAATATTGAAAGTGAATAATATTGAATTACATATCACATATTATGAACCATACATGAAGGCCTATTAAATAGGCAAAAAAATAACCACATGGGAATCATGAATAGGGTGGGTAAAATAACCTACACCAGCTAGAATGAAATAGCTAAACCTGATAAAATAAACTAACCTCTTAACCCAAGTGATTAAGTAAACTAACCATATGTATATTACCTTAGTCAATAACCCAAGGTAAATACATAATTATGATAATACCCTCCCTTAATGACTAAACCAAAAATAAGACCAAGTTTATCTTTAAATTTTATGAACTTGTCTACACCAAGTGGTTTGTTAATTATATCAATGAGCTACTCTATACTAGGGCAGTAGAAGAGATTGATGTCTTCATTTGTAACCAATTATTATATATAATTATGGTGAACCTCAAAGTGTTTTTTCATGGAACTAAATACTAGATTCTTTATCATCTTTAAAAATCTTTTGTTGTTACAAAAAATTGAAGTAGGCCTTGATGACTCAAACCGAAGATCCTCAAAGATTTTCTTTATCCACATAGTTTAACAACCTGCATTGACCATAGCTTTATAGTCTTCTTATATTGAATATAATTTCAATGTAGTTTTTAGTTTGTTTTATCGTTATAAAACTCTTGAACCAAGAGTGAAATTATAGCCTATTGTAAATTTTATTGAATCTACTAATCCTACCTAATAAGAGTTAGATTATCTTGAAAGCTCAAAATCTAAAGACTTCTTATATAGTATGCCAAATTCAAGAGTAACTTTGATATATCTTAATAATTATTTTTTAGTTAACCAATGTACTTCATATGGTTTCAAAATGAAGTGAGACAGAAATCTCATTACAAAAAAATATATGGTCTAGTGGTAGTGAGGTAAATGAGACTACCCACTAGCTACCAATACACTATTTCATTGACCAGAGGTGAAATAGTGTCAATTGAAAATTTAGATCCAAATTCCATATGTGTGTGAGTTAGACTATAATAAATCATTATAAACCTTTTTAGTAATTATTTTTCATACTTAATTTGTGACATCAATACAACATAATGACCTTACCAAAACTCAACATGTAAACAATATTTTAATAATCTTAAGTGTGTCATGTAAAAATTACAGCAAATATGAGACTTCATCTACTGAATGAGACTAGAATTACTCCTATTGATGGATATATAGTCACCATACACCTTTACATAGAGATTTGGTTCAAATTTACACCTTTTGAAACCTAATTCCCTAATATATGAATCTATTTTCATATACAAGGCTCAAGGGGCCTGCTTAAGTATTAAGTCCATGAAAAGACTTGATCAACCTGAAAATAATATTTTTCTTACCAGGAACCTAAAAAACTTATGGATGAACCATGTAAACTTCCTCCTCTAAATATTCATTCAAGAAATCACTCTTGACATCCATTTGGTGAACCTACCATCTAAAATGAGAAGCAATAAAAATAATCAAATGAAAGGTTACCATCATTATAGTAGGAGCAAAAGTCTCCCCATAATCAACCAATTCCTCTTATGTATAAACATTTTAATAAATTTTAGCTTTGTGTTTATCCAAAGAACCATCTACTTTTCATTTTAGATTGTAAATCCATTTACAACTAATGGATTTATTTCTTGGTGGTAGCTCTATGAGCTTCCAAGTCTTATTTTTCATCAAGGAATCAGATTCCAATTACATGGTTGATCCCCACTCAAGCTTCCCTTTGGCCTATAAAAATATATTAGGCTCAAATGTATGTAAAACATTATTTTTTATAGAAAATTTTTCATGATCACCTCTATTACCAAATCACTTTCCTAATCTCAATCTTCTTCCTTTCATACTTTGTGGCAAGTCTCCCTACTTTAGTGCTTTCAGTATGGAAGAATATAACTTTGGCTTCTTTCATTTTTCTATTGGATACTCATAATGACCTATATTAATTCCCTCCATAGAATTTGATTTTATTGATGAACTAGAGTCCTACTCAGCTTTCACATCACAAGTTATAATAGAATCAATAAAAAAATAATGGCTCAATATCTGAATGTATCCTAGTTGCTATGAAGTATGGCATCTATTCATTTAATATGACATCTCTATTTACCATAACTTTGTTAGTAGAAACATCAAGTAATATGTAGGCCTCTAACTAGTCATTGTACCCAACAAACATATATGCTTTCCTTTTTACATCCATGTAACTTCTCTTTTGACTAGGAATAACTACAAAAGGTACACAACCAAAAATTATAAAATCACTTACATCTAGATTATGACCTGACCAAATGTCTTATGGAGTCATATTTTCCAATGCTTTTATAGGAATTATATCAAGGATGTACACTATTGTACTCACTGCTTCTACCCAATATTTATATGGGACATTTATACTTTAGACCATATAATGAGCCATGTCCATCACCATCCTATTTCACCATTCCACAACTCCATTTTGTTGTGGAGTGCAAGGGGTAGTGTACTATCTATGTATGCGTTTAATGGAATAAAATGACTTGAACTATTTTGAAATGGAATCAACCCCATTATCTATTCTAAGACATTTGACTGACCATCCCACCTATTTATCAACCATAGATTTCCAAGAAAGGAAGCTAGAAAACTTATCAAATTTCTTTATTAGAAACTATACCGACTTTTTCCTTTAGAAATCATCAACCAATAATAGAAAATAATAGGCTCTGATAGATGTAGGTATCTATATTATATAATGAAAATACACATATACATGATCCAATACTCCCTTAGCTCTTGAAGCTTTACCAACATCAAATGATTGTCTAGCTTTCTTCCCCAACTGACATCTAGTACATACATGATGACTATCTTGATTAGAAGGAATCTCCTTAACCATCTTAGTCTTACTCAATGTAGTTAACTACTGGAAACTCAAATGCCCATACCTTTCATGCCATAGTGAACTTGTGCTATCAACCACAACAAGTGAACTTTAGTTTTCCTATGTGGATCTACAAGCTTATACACGCCTTTCTCACCAATCCCAACACCAATATTATTGTTATCTCTAGTAGTGACAAAACATTTTTGTCCTTGAAACTTTAAAACAAAATCATATTTTGAATTGATCTCACTAATTAAAAGTAGATTTTTGTTCATATGAGGAACATACCTAATATTCTTAAATCTATACCATACTGTACCATTAAAACTAATCTAAACATTAGCATGTTCCTTCACAAAATGAGTTCTACCATCTCCCAAAGATACATATTCATTACTATCATTGTTTTCAACAAAATCCACATATCAATCCTTATTGAATTTACAATAGTGATATTACCCTAAATCAAATTAACAAGCTCGATCTATCATAAAATTACCACTAGAAGCCATGAAAGCAAAATATAGAGATGTATCCTCACCTTCACCTTTATCTACATTCGCATCATGAGATTTTTGTCAGGCTCTAGGAAGTACCATTGATTACCAAGCAACTAAACTTGCAGAATTTAACCAGAAGTCACAAGTAACTAGAATTCAAAAATAACACAGAATATGAGAGACAATACCCAATTGTATTAATACTCTTCCAAAAGGAAATACAACAAAGAAGATGCCACAGTCTTCTTCCTTACACACCTCTAGGGCTCCCACACCTCTAGGGCATAAATAGTAAATCTCTTCAAGAGCTCACTCTCTCTCTTACGGTTCCAACACACAACTCAAACACAGAGTTGGTGTTCATCTCCAGCAGTCAGTATCACTACTGCCAGTACACTGAGTATACACACATACTCAACTGAGTACACAACGCACTCCAAGTAGATCTCCCATGAACTTGCAACAACCTACAACTCAAATGATCTTACTTTGGAGGGATCAACATTGCCTTCCTCTTTGCTCTCCAACTGAGTACACACCGTACTCCAAGTAGATCTCCCCTGATATTGCTTCTTATTATGTTGCTGACCTCCCTGATCTTACACACCTACAAATCAATCTGGTTCTACACACTTGCAAACCTAGATCTCACACACACATACACCTGCAAATCAATGATCTTACTTACCATGTAGATCTCCAAATGTGGCCTTGCACACCTGCTAACCAAGATCCTACATACATGAACAATCCTTCTGATTCTCCAAACTAGCACCCATACTTGGCACTGTGGCACTAGGAGGAACACACCTTACTCTCTTCACTTTGAAGGAGCTAATTTTTGCTCTCTTACTCTCTAGTATAAATTACAATACAGCCCATGAGTCTATTATATAGATCTCATGCAAAAAATATTTAGACATCCAATTACAATAATTAGATCTACAGCCCAAGACTAAAATTATCCTTTCAACATGCAAACAACTAGTTCATTAACTAACTATTCATCATCTTGCAGTTCTAGAACTGCACAGGTGATCGACATTGGCTGATAAATAACTAACATCAATTGCTCTTCTCACTGTATATGACCAACGTTAGTTAATCAGACTAATGTCAGTTGCTCTACAACTCAGCAACCTCCTCCATGTCTGCATCAGTAAAGCTTTTAGCTCCATAACCTAACAATCTCCCACTTGGAGGTAAATAGCTGCACTGTACCTATACGTATACACCATCTAATTTATTTCCTAGCTTGTATCCCTCTTCAAGCTCAATCTTGAAGACCAACCACCACAAAACTTGTGGTGAACACATGTCATCCAAGTAACTTGGCGCATCCGCATCTACAAACCCATGTAAAAAACAACTTGACCCTACATCACATGTCGACCTACTGCTGGTCCCTCTTAAATACTTGAGAATCCACTGAACTGCCCTCCAGTGCTTCTTTCCTGGATCAACTCCAAACATTCTGATAGCTCCCACTGCGTGGGTAAACTCAGGGAGTACACATGTAATCAAACTCATCATGTGATTGGGGACCCTATTCTATGAACTGTCCATCCATAGGTGTGCTTCCCTATTCTGCATCCTACACTACCTTCACACAATCATCCTGCGACAACATCACCTTCTGATCTTCCATGTCTCTAGGATTACTCATGCCAAAGAATTTTGCTGCTCCCAAATACTTCATGGCAAACCACTGAACTAACCTTACCTTTAGCTCAGCAAAACCCTATATGTCTAAACTTGCACTAAGCATACCATCCACATACAATAATAGGATAATGTTACGACCATCATCCACCTGGTAAGACAAACACAATGGTTACACTAACACTGACTAAAGCCCTACTTTGTCATCCACCTATCAAAACTTGTACCACTATCCTGTAGCTTTCTCAAGACCATATGACCTAGCCTTCCATCTCATGTATCCATTCTCTCTATTCTTTAACCAAGGAATCCATTCGTCTTTTAGTGTTTTCATACCGGCTGACAACCCTACCAAATCTCCCGTTTGGTTATGCATCCTATTCATGCCATGCTCCCACTGTTTCCTGGATCCTTCCTGCTCTGCAATGAGCAATGAGTATAAAGAAGAGGAACAAAGAATTTGAGGATTACTTACCCTTTCATTCCTCCACATGGGTGTTTGAGACTCCTTGATAATGTTCTATCTGCCCAAAATCCATTCTAGTGACCAACCTCGGTCACCACACAGTCTGCATCTAACTAATGTCAGTTCCATGTAACTATCCAGGTCACCGGCACTAGTTATCCCACTGACATTGGTCTCCACCTACCCGACACCATCGACTCCTCTGGTCTACACATGATCGAAGTTGATGCCTGCCTGTTTGATGCTAGTTTCCTATAACTGATGTTGGTACCTGTGTTTTCCTGTGAGTGATGACTTTTTACCTGCGAGCTTACTTTGAATCAAAACCCTGTCCAAACTGCTTTGCTCAAAGATATCCAGTCCCATCCACTGATCTCTATCCATCATCTCCTCCAAGAACACCAAGGCTTTCTAGTTCTTAAGTTTATCAAATACATCAATCTTCCTTTTCTTGCAATAAATCCAATCTTTTGTTGTAGCATCTCACTACTCACAAAAATCTCGGTCTATGCTCTCCAAAGCTAAACTCTTACCATTTATCTTAAGAACATCCATTCCCTTCTCACTTATGTGGCCAAGCCTACAAAGCCACACCTTTACAATAGAAGTGGAATCAATAATACAAGCAAGTAGATAAAGAGTACCTGCTTTCCTACCACATGCTAATTCAAGTGCATCATTGGTAACATTCCAAGAATCCATTGTGAGAGTTCTTGTGCATCTCTCATCACCCAAATTTCCTAAAGAAATTAGCCTCATCTCCAAGACTGGGACCTACATGACCCCCTTCAACACCCATGTGTTGGCCATCTACAATTTTAGCCGCACTTCCCCTTTGCCAATACTTTGATAAGGTTCACCAACACCTCTTTTTTGGGTTGCATGGAAAGAGGCAACCTAATCTATTAACCAAGATTCAACTTTATCTAAGGAACATCCTAGAGCATCATGTGCAACAACACTTGCAACATCTGCTTCTTTAGTTCCTTCATGCTGATCTGCTACCAACCAACAATCTTTATTTTCTTGCTCTTTCTTTCCATAACACCATAATTGACCATTCATGCTTTTCAATTCCTCTATTCTTAGTGTACTTTCTTCTACCATTGCTATACTCCCACTCAATTAGAAACCCCTGATAGCAACCTACAATCAAACACAAACCTGCTCCCTACAACCTTAGCTCTGATACCACTTGTCAGGATCTAGGAAGCACCATTGATTACCAAGCAACTAAACATGAAAAATTCAACCAGAAGTCACAAGTAACTAGAATTCAAAAATAACACAGAATATGAGAGACAATACCCAATTGTATTGATACTCTTCCAAAAGGAAATACAACAAAAAAGATGCCACAGTCTTCTTCCTTGCACATCTCTAGGGCTCCCACACATCTAGGGCATAAACAGTAAATCTCTTCAAGAGCTCACTCTCTCTCTTACGGTCCCAACACACAACTCAAACACAGAGTTGGTGTTCACCTCCAACCAGTCAATATCACTACTACTAGTACACCAAGTATACACACATACTCAACTGAGTACCCAATGCACTCCAAGTAGATCTCCCATGAACTTGAAACAACCTACAACTCAAATGATCTTACTTTGGAAGGATCTCCTTGCATTCCTCTTTGCTCTCCAACTGAGTACACACCATACTCCAAGTAGATCTCCCCTGATATTGCTCCCTGTTGTGTTGCTGACCTCGCTGATCTTGCACACCTGCAAATCAATCTGGTTCTGCACACCTGCAAACCTAGATCTCACACACACATACACCTGCAAATCAATGATCTTACTTACCATGTAGATCTCCAAATGTGGCCTTGCACACTTTCTGACCAAGATCCTACATACATGAAGAATACTTCTGATTCTCTAAACCAGCACCCATACTTGGCACTATGGCACTAGGAGGAACACACCTTGCTCTCTTCACTCTGAAGGAGCTAATTTTTGCTCTCTTACTCTCTAGCACAAATTACAATATAGCCCTTGAATCTATTATATATATCTCATGCAAAAAATAATTAGACATCTAATTACAATAATTAGATCCATAGCCCAAGACTAAAATTATCCTTTCAACATGCGAACAACTGGTTCGCTAACTAATTGTTCATCAACTAGTAATTCTAGAACCGCATAGGTGATCGACGTCGGTCCCTATTTGCCTCGAGGTGACCGACGTCGGTCCCTATTTGCCTGGAGGTGACCGATGTTGGCTGATAAATTACTGATGTTAGCTACTCTTCTCATTGTATATGACTGATGTCAGTTGCTCTGCAACTCAGCAACCTCCTCCATATCTGCATCAGTGAAGCTTTTAGCTCCACAACCTAACAATTTCTTTCTAGGGTTAGCAATATCTTATTATATTTTCTTACAATCTTTCTTAAGGTGACCATGTTACTTACTGTAAAAACATTTCCATTTAGATCTCTTATTAGAACCACTTACTTGTGAAGCTTTTGATAAATAACTAGTAGTTTTACCAAACTACTTACCCTTTCCCTTGATGAAGATTGTACTCTCTGTATAGGTAGATATAGACAATACTACCTATTTTTTCCATCTCTCCCTTTACAATAGTAATGTGGACAACTTTTAAAAGTCCAAAGTATGTATCTCAATAATCATGTGCTAGGACTCCATAAATGACTCAAATAAAGGTGGAAGATTCTACATAGCCAGAGCAATCAAATCTTGTTCATCAACATGATTATACACAACCTTCAACTGATCACTAATGTTCTTGATCTAAAATATAAAATTAGAAACAAAGCCATTTTCCTGCATCTTAGTATAAAAAAACAAATTCTTTATATACAATATCCTACCAACATCCAAAGCCTAATATTTAGAAGTAAGATTAACCCACAAAGTTGATTTAGTGGTCACATTTCAGACCTCTAAGATTTGATTATCTGCTACTGATAGTTTTCAAAACATAAGAGCCTCATGATGATGTTTATCATAGTCATTAGTATCAGTGGTAAGCCTTTGATTTTTACTAAACACTATTTGATCAAGATTATGATATTCACATATCATCAAAACCTTATGACTCCACAAACTAAGGTTTTTATCTATCAATTCCTAAGAATTTGGTAGTAATAGGTGTTTAATATTATCCATTTGACCTAGTTTATCACAAAAATAATTAAATAAAAAAATATATAATGACTTTTATAAAAATTCATTCTACACATAGATTCTATATTGACACTAAACAACTCTACTAATTTTTAGTAACAAACTCAATATTTTTTTCAAGATCTCATTTTTTATTTCACTAAAACAAATAAATTAGGAAACCTAAAACTCTGATTTAAAAAATTCTTTCTCCATCCACATCTAGATAAAAAAACCATAAAACAATGAAATTTTTAACTTCATGGATGCTTCTGTGATTATTAATCAATGGTAGGTCCCTAATAACCGCTATTAGATAAAGTTATGATTTATTTCAATAAAAAAATTTAAAATAACAATAATAATAAAAAATTAGGTTAAAAATTTCATGAAAATAATCAAGCAATCATGAAATTGGCCTACCTATGAAACTTTAGGCACAAAATTCGAGACCATTTCTCAACAAAATTAAAAAGTGTCAACACCACCGATCAAGTTTAGATTTAACTCATAGCTTAGAGATTTGTTTCTTTGAAAAAGATCAACATTTTGAATTTTTTGGCTCTCCCCTAAACTCTATGGTTTCATATACTATACAGTCAACGTAGGAAAAATAAATAGAGGCCTCAAAGCCTCTTAAATTGAT
The DNA here is from genome assembly GCA_037957365.1 of Torreya grandis. Taxonomy (NCBI): domain Eukaryota; kingdom Viridiplantae; phylum Streptophyta; class Pinopsida; order Cupressales; family Taxaceae; genus Torreya; species Torreya grandis. Next base: position 545,099 of record JARHVA010007592.1, on the reverse strand, counting down.
CCCTTTGACCTCCTTTCAATCTTATTAGGTATTTTGATCTTTTCATGTAGTTTTATGATCTTATGATTTATCTCACATAGTTATTTGATGATTTCTCTCTCCTTCATCTCTCCACTAGGCATATGAATCTCCTCCCTGGAAAGATACCGACCTCTTTGGCTTCCATAGACCTCCAATCAGGTTATATGGACCATGGGCTTTGATTACCATATTAGATTGAGCACAAAGATTGAAAGAGAATAATATTGTATGAAAAAACACAAATTTTGAACCATACATGAAATAATATTAAATAATCAAAGAAAATAACCATTTGAGAGTCACGAAGAGGGTGGGTGAAACAACCTATGTTGGCTACCATGAAATAGCTAAGCTTGATAAAATAAACTAACCTTTTTAACCCATGTGATTAAGGAAACTAACCATAGATATATTACCTTAGTCAATAACCCAAGGTAAATATGTAATTACACTAATATAAACATGAATAGGATGGATCAAAATGAGTTCAAAGGGAACACACAATCAAACATAAGCTACAGTTCGACCTGCTCTCTATGAATTCTTATTTGATTTAAAGGAGTAAATAACAATGAATTGGTTTTATAGAGATGAAGTTGGTGAGTAATTTAATATAAATTATTAATATCTAATTTTAACCCTTATAATAGATGAATGAAGACCAAATGTTCAAATGTTTACTTAGGCATGTAGACCAAATCCACACACATGGTATCTATCTAGTAATATGAAGAGACTAGAATTTTGATTCCTTTATAGGCATATCCAAACCCTAATAATTGGTACATAATATTTTATTGAGTGTAAAAATATACCTATAGAAACCCCAAGGCCATACAATTAGTAGGCATATTAACTATTTTGTCTCAGACCTTGCTCACTCTAATGGTAAGAGACTGTCTTTAAACTAGAGGTCTGTTTAGACCTAAAACATAAGTTAGGAATGTTAAATCACATATATGGCCTATAATTAAATTTAAAAACATATAATATATCTCAACATACTCTAAAGATACATGAAATCCTAACTTTTAACCCAAATTCCCTTAAGGGCTAGTAAGGAGGTGGCAGACCTAAAACCTAAAGTTTTCTAACCAATACACCAAATGCATATAGTGATGTGATAATCACTAGAAAAACATATACATGGATGAGGAGGGTGGTTTAATAAATGTCTCAAATACTACCATCAATAGAATTGAGTTATGAGGGCTAAACCCCATATTAGACCTTTCTCGATCTCAATAACACTAAGTATACTACCTAAAGAGCAATTTCCTATATTCATATCATAAATCACACTTATCATGGGAAATTGATCCATTTGTGATATATAAATAAGTTCCTCAATAAATATTACCATGTGAAATGAGGCTAATTGATGTCTGGTGCTTTATAAATGATTGTTGAGACCTTAAATAGGTATTAAACCCTATTAAAACCATTAGATGAATGCGATGCAAGATATTTGATTCCTAATGAATTAAAATTAAGGATTTTGAATATATAAATTTTGAACCTAATTAACATCTCTTTTGTGCTCCTCACCATGAAAATTGAAGCTAATATCGCCTATAAAGACACCCTAAATACACATTATTTTACTAGTTTTGATGATTTTTGAAGGGTATAGACCTAGATGAACATTTTAAAACTATGATAAGATGTGATATGATATGTTTCATAATTAATTAGAGTAAAAAATATTTTCATACACTCATTAAATGTCTCTATAGGTATAGACAAGCAAGGCAGTTTTTGATGTAATAGGATTGAGAGACCTAGTCATATAGATTGGTAAAAATAGCATGGTCATGGTGCCTTAAAGGCCTCATTAATATGATGAAGTGTTTATTTATTATTATCACATGATCTTGATCCTTATTCCATGGTTAATTTAATTTTTCATGACCATTTAAATCAACTAATAGGAGTAACTAGGCCTAATTGTCAACTAATGAAGATAGCCAATGTTGAAGTAGATATTTGAGAGGCATGACAAACTTTACAAGGTGTTAATTAAATCTTAATATATATATATATATATATTTTAATGAAATATTTTTGGTTTATTTGATCATTTAGAATATCTTCAATAAGGATCATATGATCTCTTCACTGTCCAAGACTAAAGAGTACACCCAAGAGTTAGGCTAACTCCTTCTTTAAACAAGACCTATTTCAATAGTTGGTAATGATTCAAACACATTTGTGAGGATTAATACTATCCTTTTCCATTTATATTCATGCATTATTAAGGTGAGTGAAGAGGTTTCTTATAAGAGACCAAATCAATTTTTAATTAAACTTGTGAATTCCTCAAAACTGACTATTTTTTATTTAGAGGTAGTTTTAAAAGGATTTAGAGATCAAATGACACTTGAGTACATAGGTATTTGATGTACTAGAGGAAGATAAAAATTATTATTATCATTAATAAAATAATATTAGAGCATCAAAACATCTAGTATCGCTTTACCAAGGGTGAGAAAATACAAATTGAAATAAGGAAATAAACAAGAAAAGTAATAAATAACACCTTGTGATTTACCTTCTTAATAATTAATTTAAGTAGGATGGCACTTAGAATGTTGAACAAAGGTTCTTTTGTAATGTTTATATCCTTTATTTAGTGATGTCTCTCCTTGTTCACCTTGAGTGTTATGGTTTGGAAATTGATAGAAGAAATTTAGCTTGCAAGAATATATAAGAAGATGGAAGCTTCTAAGGTTATTTTGGCATAATAACCTTGAAAATAATAAATATAGAGGAATTTTGGCATAATAATATTAAGATTAAGAAGATTTTATAAATTAGAGGAATATTTTTGATTTTATAGACTTTTAAAATGGATGTGAACTGTTCATCTTGAGATGATGATCAAGGATCCAAAATTTCTCCTACATCCTTCATAATGAGGAACATGGGGCATGTAAGAAGAGGATATACTTTTTTAAGATGTAATCTTTGTAAGGTGTAATATTTGTAAGCTTTTTAATATTTTTAATTTGTAAGCTTTGTAAGATGTGAGATTTGTAAGATGTAATCTTTGTAAGAAGAGACAGGCCTTACCATGTGATTTGAATATTAAGTTGGAAAGTTGTTTGGATGATGAGGATAAATAAGAATATTTATTTTATTATATTTAAAATATGTGCACTCCATGTAACCTCATTTAAATAAGAAGATTCGATAATTAATTGATATTAATTAACTAATGTAATGAGATGTGAATTTGATGGGATAATATGTGATAATAGAAGAATTTGGTTAATTGATTAAAAGTTTATTTTTTAAAAACATACCAAGTTTGGGTAATTTTTAGTAATTTGAATGATTTGATGTAGTGTATTATCTCAATTAGACACGTACTAATGTGTCATAAAATGAATACATCAAAATTTTGGGGGAATTCGGTTGATTTTAACTATTTTTGGATAATTTTTTGTTTGATTATGAAAATCCACTCTGATTATAATTTAGACATGGAAGTGGTGAAAATGAAGTGTCTACATTTTTTCGTTGTCTAAGAAGGCATTGAAAAACACAATATAAAGTAATTTATTTTCAAAAAAATGAAAAATTTATTAAAAAAGAAGATGAAGAAGATAAAAATAATGATTACAAAATAAACTCAAGTTGATGCCCCAAAGGGCAATCATTAAACATTAGATGCCCCATCTAGGGGTCGTATGGAAAGAGAATATGAATTAACGAGCCTTTAAAATTAGGAAATAATATAATTCATAAATGAAAAGTTCAATAAAATGGAGAATTTAAATTTAAGATGTGACCAAAATAAAGCCCCCTTGAGCATAATGATTTCATGTTTTGAAGTCCAAGAATTAAGAAGGGAGTGACATGCCCTAAATAGGGTTAAATAAAATAAGGATACACTTGAAAATAAGATACACACTTTGAGTTGACCCAAATAGGATAAAATTGGTGAGCTTGGATGAATGATTGGAAATAACAAGTGTGGAATAATGTGTTGTGCCCAAAAAAGAGCAAAAAAAAATATTGGTTATGAACCAAAGATGGAAGATTTGTCATCAGAATTTTGGAAAGGAGAAAACAAATAGGAGAAAGTGAGAATGTGTGCTAATGATAATAATAAATTTTCATTATAGATTTGAATAAGGAGATAAAAATTGAATAATGATGCAAGTGGGGTAGAAGAAAAGTTGAATAAAGGAAGGTGACTCATGTTATGTGTCTCATTTATTGATATATATTAGGAGTAATGCATATTTAATCAAAATGGTTAATGATCACATTTTAGCTTAGTGAATAAGGATATATATTTTCATGAAACTACTAGATGAGACTTGTTATTTAAATTTTTTGATATGGTACTTAATGATATACATCATGATATAAAACACCATGATTTGCTAGACGTAATGTGCATAAGGACTAACCCTTTGATCTAATAAAAAATTGAGGATAATACACCAATGATAAAACCATTATGATAGTGATGATGAATACCAATAGATGGACTCGAGTAAAATTTCATAATAGGAAGCACCATGATGATAACCCTACTAACACATAGGACTATGTCAAGGCCATAATAGAAAAAGGAAACAATCAAGCAAATAATCAAACACACACACACACACACACAAACATGAAATCAATATAAAGCATCTTTTTGTTTAACCAATTCCAAATCCACATGTGAAATGTCAATGATAATTATAAATGGATGGTGTCCCCAAGTAATGATACATGCAAGGGAAGGACACATCTCCAGGTAGATAAAATGATTAGAACAAATAATGAATGTACCTAAGTAGGGTAGATTTGGGAAATGCACATCCCAACAATGGTTTAGGAATTTAAAAGGATTTGAATAATTATTTTATCTATATTTAAGACAAGACCTATATGTTTTGAATTTTTGGGCATTATATATCTTATGGTGATTGTAAGCCTATTTTTATTTTTAGGATTTTTAAAATATTTGATTTTTTTTGGATTTTCGGAATATCAAATCAATGGAGGATTATGAGATTCAAAATGTTTTAAAAATTTTAGTGTGACTTAGGATGCTCACAAAATGATGAGATCAT
>JARHVA010007592.1:495000-535000 GCA_037957365.1 Torreya grandis | reverse complement strand
TCACACACACACACACACACACACACACACACACACACACACACACACACACACACACACACACACACACACACACACACACACACACACACACACACACACACACACACACACACACACACACACACACACACACGCACACACACACACACACACACACATGTACTGAATTATTTACGTCTATATTTCATTGTAGTTTGTTTCCATTGACTAAATTATTATGAATATGTCTTGTAACCATATTACACACATTTAATTTTTTTTTCATGGGGATGATTGACCATACCATTATTAAAGATTGACCTTCATCATTACATTATACAACCATATTTGATAATATTTTGAAGAAAATTAAGACTTATCTTGTAAACTTGAATAGTGCGAATTGATTTGTCTATCAATCATTGGATCTTGAGAGTTTGGGGATTTATTGGGTCATCTACAACATCGAAAACATTATTATTTATAAAAAAAATTGATAACATTGTCATGGGTGAAGTTAACCAAATTGATATTAGGATCATCCTAAATAATACATATGGAAGGTTGTCAATAACCCTAACAAAATATCTTAATAAATTGATAAAATAGGGACATGTAACAATCAATACACAACTAATAAGTACATGGGTAAAATCACTACTACATGAAGAAAATGGATCATGGATTCCTGAAGAAAATCTTTGTTCACCAGCTTTTAGCATCTGCTTGCACACATGACCTTGGGCTGCATAAAAAAATAATAAGTTCATAATATACATAATGTGACCCATGTGCTCCAAGAATATTTTTAGTTAAATAATTGATAAGGACTTCATAACATTGGATGATCAAATTATACTTATCTATTTTTTATTTATAGGTGAATCAAATTAAAATTTTGATAAATTCAACATTATTAAATAATCCCCAACAATTAGAAAAGGTAAAGGCAAAATAATAGATAAGCCCCTTTGCTTAAAATTAAGGAATAAATGATAAGGTCTTACATTATTTATAAATGGTATACATAGATCCAATTTTTACATTCTCCCCAAAAATGAGTCCATATATATTATTTTCTCATCTTTGATTTATTTGTTCAACAAAAGAGTGTGTATAAATTATTTACTTTTTTTGTTAACCAATGAATAGATATACCTATTGCACATATTATTGCTCTGTATCTAATTATAGGCATCTCACAATACCCACATCTAGTCATAATGATTCTTGCTCTCTATAACTTTTAAGATTCCTAATCTCATTCACCCAAGAAAATTTTTAGACAAATATGAAAGATATGAACAAATGAATGAAAATGTGGATGAGGACATTTTAGACTACCAAGGCATTTGGAGATCAATTTGGATGTATGGAAACAATGGGAATCAAAGAAAGGGAAGACAAGATCAAGGAGAACATTGAAGGAATGAATACAACCATATAATGTTCGAGAGAAAAAATGAGTCTATATGTGCATGTGTGTGTGTGTGTAATATTTGCTTTGTCTATTCATTAATGGATAGGTATACCTACTACACATATTGTTTCTCTACATCTAATTATAGCGTATCTCACAACACCCACATCTAGTCATATTACAATGTATGTGTTTTGTCAGTAATGGAAAAAAATAATTATAAAAGGAAATAAACCAATCAACATGTAAAGAAGAAATTTATTGGAATGAGTGTAGACTATAATTCCAAGTATCATAATTTGGGAGATATCCCTTTAAATATCTCTATGAGTTTTAATTTTATAGTGACATATACTTACTAAATATCCATGATATTGGCTCTCTTTTGCTTTCAAGATACACAATCCCATTCACCCAAGCAAATTTTTTGACCAATCTAAAATTATTTAACAAATGAAGGCAAAGGTGGGTGAGGACCTTTGATAATACCAAGGTGTTTGTAGTGAAATTAAAAAATATGGGAGTAATGGGAAAAGGTTATCAAATATAGGTAGGGCAAGCTGAGGGAAAGCATTCAAGGAATAAATACAAAAATATAATATTTGAGAAATAAGAATTATGAATTTCAAATTTTAATAAATGTATAGAGGAATAAAAACTAAATCCTTAGTAGTGGCACAAGGATAAAAATGCATCATTGCTAGAGTATATGAAGTTACTTCAAGTACTAGGGCTATTGCTTTCAAAGTAGAGAATTACATAAGTGTAAAATAAAATAAAATTTATGAGGAAGAGATCATAGTGTGGGTTTTCCTTTCAATCCATCACATGAATTTCCTAATAAAAAATACAACCACATCCATGCTTCCTAACTATAACAAAGATAATAATTATTATAACTATTGTATTCATTTATTATGGTTCATTTCACTATAATTTTTGGATTTTAATATATAGTGTCTTCATTTACTATGAACTCAAGGATACCCTAATCTATTATGAAGATCATTTCACTCTCTCTCTCTCACACACACACCCACCTAGCTACCCATCTAGCCACACATACACACACATGCACACATGCACATGTGCATGTCCACACACATGCACACATATACACATTAAATTCTTTACATGTAGGTTTAATTTTAGTTTATTTTCATTGACTAATTTGTTATGAACAAGTCTCATAACCACCTTATACACATTTAAAAGGATTTCTATGGAGATCATTGACTTCAACATTATTAAAGATTGACATTGCTCAATACTTGTTACAACCATATTTGATAATCTTCTCAAGGAAATTAAGTCTTTATTATCAACTTGAAGAGTGAAAAGTGATTTATCTAGTAGTCATTGGATCTTGAGTACTTTGATATTATTTAGGTCATACACAACACTGAAAATGTATTTATTTACAAGATCATCAAAAACATTGTCATGGTTGAGGTTAAAAAAATTGTTATTGGCATCATCATAAACAAGCCATAAATAGAAGGTTGTCAATAACCCTCATAAATTCACTTAAGAAATAAAATTAAATAGGGATATGTAACAATCAATTCATAAATAACATACTTGCATGGGAAACACCATTAATAGTGTGACCAATGAACCCAAATAATACTTTTACTAAAATACTCGATAAAGGCTTCATGACATTGGATGATCAAATGAAACTTACCTCTTGTTTATTTATAATTAATTTAAATTCAAACTTTGACAAATTTGGCATAAATAAATAATCCATAATAATTAGAAAAGGGTGAGAAAAAAATATATGAGCCCCTTTGATTAAAAAAATAATAAAAGATAAGGTCTCACAACTATTCATAGCACAAGATATGATAAGTCATAAAATAAAGAAAGGGATTTACAAGTAACAAAAACAAAGTATCCCTACATTGAGAAAAGTGCATAACATATAAAATAATGTGAAATAATTTGCACCAATAATCCACACAAAAATAATTTTAGAGTGTCTATTCATATAACTTCTCATTTTAAATTTATTCACTGTAGACAATTTTCCCTTTTAGTTAATTCAATTATAAATCTAACATATTTTTTTTATGCTACTTCAATGTTAGTGGACCATAAAATAAAAATTTCATAAGTTATATTAGTTCTATTTTTCAATGTCTTTAAATTTATATTCCTAAACCATTATGGCCTTTATATCCCACCTTTTTCTTATATTATTTTTTTATAATGAAAATCCAATCATATGTATATGTATTGCAACCTCTATAAAAATGTGGACTATGGCATTAAGGGATCACATCTCTTTATTCATCTTCAACAATATTTTTATAGACATATTTATTTTGATATTTTTCTTCTATGACATCATAATAAATCCAATTACATAAAAATTATTTCATTTTTCCTTTACCATTTATCATTATATTTTTAAAACAAATTATTATTATTCATCTACCTACCTAACTAGCTTTGCACTAATGTATCTAGTAAACAAATTAATTGTAGTCATTTGAATTTGAATTTTAGAATCCATTTAAATTTTTTTGGGGGAATTAAAATGTTAGGTTAGAATCCAAAAAAGGGTAAAAAATAGATAAGGTAATAGATTGTGGTTAGTAGATTTTTTGTAAAACAACATGAGTCAAAGAGGCAAAAAATAGACATAACGGTTACTGAGGATATATAGTCAAAAAGAAATAAAATAGATGCATCTGTTAGAGATAATGAGCTTGAATAAAAATTACAATTGTAATAGGCAAGAATATAGTATAGCAGTAGACTAGAAAATATACAACAGAAGACGAAATAGATAAGATAGAGGAGTAAAGTAGGTAGAATAAAGGAAATTTTTTTATGATATTAATCAGATAGTCATCCAATAGCAATCAAGGAAATTTTAGAGTGCCTTTCTAGTAAGTATATATCAAATATAGATGTACATTTTTTTAGTTGATGTAATTAGTTGGTAGTTTTATTTATATATAAAAAATTGTGTTATTTGTAGCCATACTTTGCCTCCCCATTTTATGGTTCAAGCATGTGTTTTAATCCATTTACAACATTATTATGATTAGTTATAGACTATCTCAGAAGTTTATTTTCTATTTTTTTTTGTTTATCATTTTCCATCTGGGCCTACACATTCTCCATATTTTTTCCCAACAAATGGTATCATAGCTCTTAGTTTGTAATCCTATTTAGACATGGTAGCATACAATTCCAATTCATGGTAGAAAAACTCTACATTTGATGTAAAAAACTATGATATGTAGAGCATCAAAATGAATACCATATTTAATTTTTGATAGCTATGTGAGTTGATTGAAAATGGATAGAATGAGGTTGTATACCTAGTATTCTTCAATGCATTAACCCAAGCATAAATGAATACATTTAAAGAGAATATGATAAAAGGATTATAAGGCACTAAACTACATACAAATGACACTCTTTTATTCAATATTTTCTAGGATAGAAGCAGTTGTCCAATCTAAACAAGCATGGGATATTCATTAAAATTACTATCAAAATAGTGATAAGGTAAATCTTTTCAAGTTATATCTCTTAAGAAGGGAATTTTAGACCTTAAAAAAGAAGGAGAATGAGTCTACCAATTACTTCTTCACAAAGATAATGAATATTGCCAATCAAATGAAGATGTGGTGATACCCTTAAAGATCAGAGGATCATAGAGAAGGTGTTGAGGAGCCTTCCAGTCATATTTGACCCTATAGTGGTTAAAATTAAAGAGTAAAAGGATTTGATGTAAATGATAATAGATGAGCTAATGGTTTCCTTGTAAACACATAAAGAAAAGATGAATAGGTCAGTGACCTCCCATGAGAAATCAATCAAGACCATTATGAATTTGATAAGAGGAAGAGGATCAAGCAATAGAGGAAGAAGAAGAGATTTTAATAGTCAAGAAGGTGGAAGGCATAGCCATCAAGATTCACTTTGAATAGGAAGAGGAAGGAAAAATAAAACTTCTAAAGGAGGATCTAGAAAAATGTATGATAAGTCTAACATCCAATGTTATTATTGAAAAACATATGGACACTATGCTAGTGAGTGTAGAAAGGAGTATGATATGAATAGATGGAATTCAAATTTATCCAAAATAAAAGAACCTGAACATAATAGGATTGAGAAAGGTAGAAACTTTTTTATAACATGCAACATTGTAGAGCAAAGTGAGAAAGAGACATGTACTTGGATAATGGTTATAGAAACCACATGAGTGGGAACAAAGAGATATTCAACCACATTGATGAGTCAATTGAATTAGAGGTAGAGATGGGAAAAAATGAGAAGGTTCCCATCATCATCAAAGGCAACATTTTTATCCACACCAAACAAGGTGATAAAAGACAAATTCAAGATGTATATTACGTACCTGGGTTGAAGCACAATCTAATCAACATAGGTAGCTTATCCAAAATGCATAAAAGGTCAAATTTGATAATGTTGAATGCATCATATTTGATAGGAATGACTATAATAGGTAGACTATAGCATTCAATATGACAAGCAATCAAATATTCCCATTAAGAATGTAATGTGAGCTCATAGTAGCATTCAAAATAGTGAGAGTAGATGAGTCTAATATTTGGAATTCAAGGTATGGAACTTTGAGATTTGGAGGGATGAAACTTCCTCACAAGAATCAAATGGTGAGAGGGTTTCCCATTATAGAATAACCATTAAAAGTGTGAACTATTAATAATTGGGAAGAAACTTAGGAGTGAGTTTTCTATGGATAAAATATGGAGAGATAAGGCTCATTTAGAACTGATCGATTTAGACTTATGTGGTCTAATGAATAACCCTTCCCTATCTAATAATATTTACTTCATGACATTCATAGATGACTTTAGCTGAAAGATATGGGTGTATTTTTTGAATAAAAAATTAGATGCATTTAAGACATTTAAGCAATTTATGGTCATGGTGGAGAAACAAAGTGGCCACTACATCAAGATTTTGAGGATGAATAGAGGGGGAGAATATATCTCTAATGAGTTCATGAATTTTTAAAAGGATCATGGCATAAATAAAAAATTTACAACTAGGTATAGACTATAGCAAAATGGTGCGGCAATGGGGAACAATAGGACCATCTAAGAGTTGGAGAGGAACATGCTAAAGGCAAAGAGTTTACTTAATGATTTTTGGGTTGGAGATATAGAAATAGCCATATACTTGTTGAATATTTGATCAATAAAGATCATAAGGGATATGATCCCTTCAGATGCATGGAGTAGCTATAAGCCAAGTGTTGAACACTATGGAGTGTTTGGTTGTGTGGCATACAATCATGTGCCAAAGTAAATAAGGATAAAATGGGATGAGAAAGGTGTGAAGTGTATATTCATTGAGTATAATGATAAATCAAAGGCTTACCAATTGTATAATCTCATCACCAAAGAATTCATAATCATTTAGGATGTTTAATTCATTTGTCATGAAGATTGGGAGGAGAGACAAGAAGAGAATGTGCAAACAAGGGCTAGTAGACACTTTATTGAATCTAAACTAGCAGGTAGTACATACACTCATGCACTAGGTTAGACCACTATTTCACAAAGGGATAATTCATCTAGTGGCATTAGCCATCGAAGAGGTCAAGGAGTTTTTCATGAGTCAACATCATCCTCCTTCAACTAAATTTATTGTCTAATAAGGAGAAGAATCTTACAAGAAGTCTATGAATAGTCAATGTATGAGCAAAATGAAGATGAAACTATCAATTATGTTATTTTCTTATTAGCTGATATTATGTATTTCAAATAAGAAATGAAGGACAATTAGTGGTTTGAGTCAATGGACGAAGAAATGCACAACATAAAAAGAGATCAAACATGGGAGTTAGTTGATCTATCAAAAGGAAAAGAGGTCATAAGAGTCAAGTGGGGGTTCAAGATAAAAAAAACTTCTAGAGAAAAAATAGAGAGGCTTAAGAGAAGACTAGTGGTGAAGGAATGTAAGCAAAGGCTTGGACACGACTATAATGAGACATTTGAAACTATAGTAAGGCTAGTAATGGTAAGGACAATCATAGCCATTACTGCTCAAAACAAGTGCAAGGTGCATTAAATGGATGTCAAGTAAGCCTTCTTGAATGGAGTTCTATAAGAAGAGGTTTATATAAGATAACCACCCTGATATGAGATTTTCCATCATGAGAACAAGGTATATAGACTTAAAAAGACATTGTATTGGCTCAAGGAAGTCCCAAGAGCATGGTAGAGCCATATGGACTCTTACTTGTTGAGCAATGGCTTGAGAAAAGGCACTAATAAACCCACACTCTACATCAAAATGGGAAAAGATGATATTTTTATTGTAGTTTTGTATGTGGATGATATAATATGCATTACAAATGCATATCAATTAATATAAGAGTTTAAAATAATCATGATGAAGGAGTTTAAAATGACTGATTTAGGTTTCTTAAAGAAATTTCTTGGGATAGAAGTCAAAAAAATGGATGAAGGCATTTTCATATGCCAATATAAGTATGCAAAGGATATTTTGAAAAGTTTTAAGATTTTGGACAATAAGCCAGTATCCACACTAGCTGAGACAAGTCTTAAATTGCACAAAGATGATTATAGCGATAATGTAGACTCCAAATGATACAAGAGCTAGGGATAAGCTTAATGTATTTGATTGTAACTATTATAGACATCATGTATGTCATCAACATGATTTCTAGATTCATGGAGATGCCAAAGGAGACACATTGGAAAGTGAGAATAAGGATATTGAAGTACATGAATGAAATAAGAGATTATGAAGCTTTGTATGCAATAGTAAATGAGTTTCAACTAGTAGGTTACACAAATAGTGATTACATCGGTAGCCTTAATGACTGAAAGATTAATTTGAGGTATGTATTTCATCTTGAGTTAGGAGACATATCTTGGGATTCATAAAAATAATTGATATTATCACTTTCTATAACTAAAGTGGAGTGCATAGTAGCCAATGTAGTAGCATGTCAAGTTATGTGGTTGAGAATGGTACTTTTAAATTTATATGAGGAGCAACAAAAGGATTATATGATCTATTGTGATAATATATCCTCAATAGCATTGTCAAATAGCTCTATCTTTCATGGTAGAAGTAAGCATATTGTAATCAAGTATCACTTTATTCAAGAGTTTGTTGATGTGTGAGAAAAGTTAGTTTGTACAAGTTAGATCAACAACTAGATGACATTATTACTAAGTTATTGTCAAAAGACACTTTCATATATTTAAGAGGAAGGTTATAGGTCATTAATGAAGCAACATTAAGCATACAAAGTTCTATGTCAGCTCCAAAATATTAATGACCATCTTCAGACTCCCACAGTTCAGCTCTGGACTTCTACAGGGTAGTTCCAACCTCCAACAAGCTAGTGCTAAACTTCTATAGGCCATTTCTAAACTATTATAGGCCAGATCTTAACTCCTATAACATAGTTCCAGATTCCTACAACATAGCTTCAAACTCCTACGATTGATCTACAAACTCTAACAGAATAGTTATAGAATTCTACAATTGAACTACAGACTTGAGGAGGGTAGCTACAGACTCCTATAACCTATCTATGAACTCCAATAAGGTAGATGTGGAATCCAACAAGGCATCTATAGATTCTACTAGTCCATCTACGGTCTGTATCAGTCAAGCTACGAAGTTCAACAGTCTAGCTCCGAACATGCACAAAATGAGTCTAGAAAGATATAGACATGTAGAGGTAAGTTATAAGGATGTTTTGACGGCTTAGAAAATTCCTAGAAACCATGGTAGGAAGGTAAAGATTAAGGAGCATTAAAATAAAGTATTATACTTCACCTACCTACCTGACCAGTCCTGCACTATTGCAGCCAACAAATGAATTAATTGCAACAATTCAAATTTGAAATTTGGGAACCCTTTCAAAGTTTTGGGGGGAATGATGGTGGTAGGTGAGGATCTCAATAAGGGAACAAAAATAGATAAGAAAAGAAAACACAATGTGGGTTGTAGAATTTATGCACATCAACAATAATTACAGAGGTAGAAAATAGACACAACAGTTAGAGAGAAGGAGCCTGGAGAAAAGTTGCAGCCGCAGTACGCAAGCATATAGTGCAACAACTGACTGCAATATATATATATATATATATATATATATATATATATATAGAGAGAGAGAGAGAGAGAGAGAGAATTGTTTGATAATAGCAATCAGATAATCACCCAATAACCAATAAGGAAAGTTTAGAGGTTTTTTGTAGTAAGTCTATAACAACTGTATCTGTAAGTTTTTTAAGTTAATGTAATCAATTTATACATTCATTTATATATGCAAACCTGTATTATTTCTAAACCATACTTTCTCTCCCTATTTTATGGTTCTAACATGTGTTTATAGTGCATTCACAACACTACTCTGATTGGTTACAGACTATCTCGAAAGTTTCATTTCTATTTTATTTTTAGTTATTGCCCACTAAGCCTGCATATTCTCTATATTTTGAACCAAATTTTACATTAGTTTATAAACAAATTCTGTGTATGATGAGAAATCTAACGTAACTCTGTGTGTGTATGATGCAATCTACAACACACTTAGATTTCAGTCTTAATCTGTAGAATTTTCAAAAATTGGGTTGAGTTGTTCGAATATGGTTTCAAGACTACGTTTCCATCATTGTGAGAATGAATCCCAAGATTTATACTTCTAATTCCTAATGTCCTGTTGGATTAAGGGATCCATAAAGTCTTCCATCGCCTTATTCCCATCGACTCACAGAAGAGAAGAAGCCTCTACTTTACTCAGTTAAATTCCAAGGCACACGATTGATCCTTTATCAGTCGACAAAATAATCGTCGACTCAATATCATCCGATTCATCTGTGGCTAGCTTTCTATCGGAAAAAGATTTCAGATACACTTTTGGTGGAATGGATTCAGAAGGCGTCGAAGAGGAAACAAGAATGAGAAAGTAGAGTCGACCTGGCCGAAGCTCTGCGCTATGTAGAAGTGGACGACTAGGCATACTAAATCGATGGGTGCGATCTGTTTCAAATTTTTAATGGTCTACATGATAACCAAGTAGTTCCTTAACACGGACAGGGCTGCACAATTTCATTATAGTTCCGTCGACTTTCATAATATTTTCTCATCGACGGCTCCCGTTCGAAATTCCTTGCGTGCATTTAATACCCAACGGATCTATTCTACCACAATAACATGAAAGGTAGATTATGGCTAAATTCTATATTATTAGAGCCTATGATTATCGAATAAATACAAGAAATCAAAAACCATTGTCGGAACTAAAATATGCAGTCGTACAAACCATGTCTACGTATAGTGCCGCCTCAATTAACATTTATTATTTATTCAAATATAATGTGCGATTAAGGATGATTTTAAACAGAACTGTGTCTTAAGGCAGAATAAAATTAATATTGTAATGTAATATAGTTTTGGGAGATCATAAATTGATTTCGTCCATTCAAAACTTAATTTTTCTGAAATGGATCCTAAAAACTAGGCGTGATGAGGTATTTATGTAGAAATATCAATAAAACATTGTGTGATATCAAGTATTCTTATGGATACCAATCTATTTTACTACACTGTATGGGTAACCAACAACGACAACTACAGAGTCAAACTACTAATTGACGCTCTATACGAGGCTTAGTCACAAAAACCACTAGTCTTAAAAAATAGGTAGATAACACATGAAAAACTATTGCACGCGCATCTGCCCACAATGATGAATCGGGTGGAAGGTGGTGATACGAAAGGATGTCTTTCCTGAGGTGATAATGAAGTGTTGAATGAAGTGAAAAGTGTAAAAAAAATTGTAAGTAGGAGGAGATGACACAATACGTTCAAAGTGATGCAAAAATCAGCCGACTTCATGTGAAGTGCTCTAAGACTATTTTGATGAGGATGCCTAGCTAGTCTCAATAAAAAAATTAGTACAAGGTGGGATGATACACATGTTTAGAAGACATGAGAAAACACCTACAAATACCATCGTAAGATGAGATATTTAATAATCCTCATATGGGTTATGGTTAATAAAGTCCTAGATAAATACTCATGTACAAGCGAGGAATGAATCATGATTGTTGTTTTAAAAATGACACTTGCAAAAAAAAATTGATTATTATGCAATAAAATAATCTTCTAAGAAAATGAAGTAAGAAACATAGAAATATGCCATACCTTTATCGAAAAGAATGGCATGAGTGGAAGTAGTAAACGAAACTAGCCAACAATTGCTAAAAATTGTGAAAAAACTAACAATCCAAATGTTCTACATTAGTGGCCCAATATACAATACTTCAAACACATAAATCGATAGATGTTGGGGATCCTAGAATTCATTCACTAGATGGAAAAGTCAGTGTGTATAGGTGTTGAAAAATTAAAGAAAAACTAAGGAATTATTTACATTAGTGGTCCAAGTTCTTTACTTGAAAAACATGTTGAAAAATGTAGGTGCTACGTCAAAAAGGTGTGCAATTACAAGAGAAGAAACTTAGATAATGAGATTGAAACTCATCGCAAGAGGTAATAAATTCACATATAAAATATCCCAAATCTGGCACCAAATAATTGTGCCAAAAATAAACCCAACAATAATGATGCTCCCCACCCTTAAAAACTAAAATCAAAACTGATATGTGAGAGCAAAAACAAAAAATTTATCTCTCATAATTTCACAATGTGAGTTACAATGCCAAATATGTATGAAACAGAGGGAAATACTCAACTAAAATTTCATATATAATGAATCAAATCTAAGATCAGATCTAGATTTTATAGGAAAAATATACACATTTTAAAAACACAAATAAATTCATAATAGTTTAAAAGATACAAATCCATCCATGAATGTTGTCTCTCATAGGATTCCTCAACATGATAGTGTCTTTTAGGATAATATCAACGTTAGATAGAAACACACGGTCTAATCCAAAATGTTTGTTTGATAATCATGATAACAACAACAAAAGTGAAGCCTCCCAAATGTTTGAGATCAAAATATATGTCCTCTAGAGTGTGATTCAGTCTAAAAGTCACCTAAAATGAGCCATTGGGGGCTAAGTGCTTAAGACACAGGGTCATATAGCATACCAATCATTCTAGTAAGGCATAAATTCCAAAAGTAGACATTTGCATGTTCGACCATGGGCTACACATAAGGGCTACAATATTGTAGGCCTAGGAGAGACATTTAAACAACTTTATTGCCTTTAGATATGTGCCACATGAATAAAACTCATCGATGTTTCAAAAATTTGAAATTTTTAGAAATTTTGTGAAGTTAATAACCCTAAATAAAATTTTAGGGTTTCCAACCTATAACAAACTTTACATAAAACTATAGGGAAGTTGAATGAAACACTTATTTCTCTAATATTTATAGGAGTTATTAAATTTTAAAATTCACTAAAATGAACTATCTGTCAGTTTATTATTCTTTATTTTCAAAAAATAATTATAAATTTTATCAAAAAATCACACTATAACCTATAAAATTTGTGATTTTTTCCAAAGAATAAAAAAAAGTCACCGTAGAATGGCCTAACAAGGTGAATCAACTCAAACAAAAACAGACTAGAGATGCTTTTGCAAAACCTAGAACATAGGTGTAGACAATAGTTTTGAACTATATAGCACCTCAATCTTGTACACTTTAGAAATACATATCATGTATGTACCTTCAATTCAAGACCTTTTCCACTGTCAGAGGGCTGACATACACTATCTCTTTGTGCCTAATTATTTATCTCATAGTTTGACCAATGTTAGTATGCTGAGTCAGACCTTCTATCTTTTGTAAAATATTATAAACATGCTTATCTTATATTTCTACAAGTTTTAGACATACAACGATTTTTCAACTACTCTAACACTATTTTTTTAGTAAGATGTCTATGCTAATGTAAGTGTCTAATCCCAATGCAAGTGCCTAAGGTCTTAAAGTCATCCCATTTATAAAAAGACCATATACCTATGGTTTTAATTTGTGTTTTTAAGTAGAATTTATCTAAAATGATTGTTATAAATACATGATCAATCATCATTCATTCCTTATATACCAGCTTCTCACCTAGCAAAAAATAAAAAACAATCAAACAAGCACTCAAATGAGAAAATCTTCATTATTTTCTCATATTTACATATCATTTATAGTGACATCATATGTAAAAGTCTAATGTATTGAACTAACACTCCATGAGTTACATTTGCTAAGTTATAAGCTTGGTCACTCTATGTAACACACATTGCATGATACACACACACAATCTAACATGTAGGGGAGAACTACATAACGTTGAGGCCCTCTCTAGAGTATTGGATATGTAGAGAACACTCATTGATAGATGGGTATTTTAGGTAACTTGACACCATGTTCCCACTAAACCATTATCTCCACAACCACTATAAGGATGAATAAATAGGGGTTTGTCATTTGAAAAGGAGTGAAAATGCATGACCTAGATCTAAATGCACCAAAGTAGAGGTGGCATAGCACCTAAAATAATCTAGGTGGTTGCATCCAATATTATCAAGTATTATTTATTAGACACCTACATCGATGTTATATATTAGTGTTGAAACAACCCTCCTATGTTGATACATATAGCATATCACATATATATCATTTATACATTAATGTGTTATACATTAATGAGTATCACATATGTATCATTTATATTTCCTTTGTTTTCATTCTGTCACATAAGTGACATTATTTATCTCCCCTTTTCCATAATCTCCTTAAATAAATCTCTTCAAAAAATTTCTAGACTTTTATATCTACCATTTCTATTTCTTTATGTGTCTCTGATGATTTTATAAACAACTCTTCAATCTCTATTTCCTTTTCAAATTGAATTTTACTCATTATTATATATTCACATAAATCAAAGATAATATGAGAATCAAAAGTTGTCATAAATACTTCTTCAATATCTTCATCATGCCCCAAACACATGATGTCAAACTCCACACTATTGCTTCCATTCTCCTTATATCTTGTATTCACATGTTGTTATATCAAACTTCCTTTTTCAAAAACCTATATTATTATATTCTCCTCATCATACAATTCATTTTCTTCTTTTACCTCTCATATATCATTTTCAACCATACTCTCATCCTGTACATTTACTTATAGTTCGTCCAACTCGATTATTTTAATCATGGAAACCTTAATCACTTTTTAGTACTTTTGATTCACCTCTATTATTTATTTTAATTAAAAATGTAAATTTATTTGGTTTTCCTTGGCCTTCCTTCCTTTTAAAACTAAAAAAAAATGCATTCCCCTTTTTTTTTAATGATATTTATGCCTTTACAACTTATGTAATACAATAAACTCTTTCCCCTAATACATTAATGAGTAGCCTTATTTCAAAAAAATAACTATTACATCCACATCCTTAATTTTGGGGATTTATTACTCTACGAGCTTCTAGCATATTTTTTTCTCTTTTTGTATTTTGTAAAATAGACTTTTGTTTTCTATATAAAAACATCACTCTCTTATTTATGCTCAATACAATCCTCTTCTATTCAAATGTATCCTTCCCCTTTCCATCAATAACAATAGACGTAAGTTTCTCACATGGAAACTTCTTTCTCCTTTTTTTTCAAGGCATATTCTTTTCTTCACTCTCCAACCTCAATACTTGAAGCTTCCTCAACAAATATTTTTGTATTTTCATGTGCATGGCATGACCTATCGAATTGGAAATCATATGTTCTAAACTAATCACATCTATCTTATATTTCTCTTGTGTCCTCTATTGGATTAATATGTAATGAAAATTCATTGACACCCATTATTGTGCTTAAAACCACTACCCTCTCTTGGCAATCAATACTCCTCTCTTCAAAAATACTTTCTAACTCCATTTTCTATTTCATGAGCTCCTACGAGCTCTCCCTACCATTTAAAAAAAAAAATTGATTATGGGATTACCTTTATATTTCACCGTTGCCTCTATCAATATATTTTATTTACTTGTTGGTCCTCTCTCTAAGGCATGAATTTTTTTATTATGTAATGTCAACATATACTCTATATACTTTTCATCTTCACTAACCACTAAAATAAGTCATATACATTATTTGATATCCATGGTATCTAATCTCACTTGGATTTACATAACCATCCTTATCATTTCTTCTAATCTCAATGATTTTCTTCCTATGAGAGGTATTATTCTATGTGTAATATGTTATCAAAAACCAAATTTTATCTTTCAAAAAATACAAATGACCAAAAAATAGAATCACACACCCAACCAGAATAAACACACACACACACACACACACACACACACACACACACACACACACACACACACACACACACACACACACACACACACACACACACACACACACACACACACACACACACACACACACACACACACACACACACACACACACACACACACACACACACACACACACACACACACACACACACACACACACACACACACACACACACACACACACACTCACACACACACACACTCACACACACACACACACACACACACACACACACACACACACACACACACACACACACACACACACACACACACACACACACACACACACACACGCACACACACACACACACACACACACACACACACTCACACACACACACACACACACACACACACACACACACACGCACACACACACACACACGCACACACACACACACACACACACACACACACACACACACACACACACACACGCACGCACACACACACACACACACACGCACACACACACACACACACACACACACACACACACACACACACACATGCACACACACCCACCCATCCCACCCCACCCACTATGTTACAATGAATAAATATTAGTCAATAGTCACATAGCTCTATTTTCATACTCTCTAAGCTTCTCTAATCTCTCTCAAAAATTTATTATGCTTTAAATATAGACTCTTCCTTTAAAAATTTATCTATCTCCTTTTTATTTTCCATCTTTGGTGATTAATACGACATTACAATGTAGTTTAAAAAATGAAGTTAAGTCTTAGTGTCTATAAATTGAAATAATGTTTCACCCTTCAATATCCATATATTTAATAAAATATTCCATACATCATATTTTATGGATCTGGGTAGTTACTTTATGCATCTTTAAAATGTGACTATAACTTTTGATTACTTATAACTAGAAGTTGTGAAACAAGAGTATTATTTTTTTAATTTTCAGTTGCATGAGGTGGTATTTTAACTATCAATTTCATGTACTGGAAGTTTTATAATTATCCCATAAAAATATTAATATCACCAATCCATGATTCATACATTTATTTACATTGTGGGATTCTTAATGATTTTATTAAGCTTGTCATTTATCCTCCTTCATAAGTGAAATGTTGTTGCAAGAAATGATTACTAAGAAAGATAAGAAAAGGGTGCACATGTGAACATATGAATCCAAACACATGTTAGGTTTTGAAATATTTATCATATCCTTAGACGCTTTTACATCATGAAAAGATTTTAATTAGATCCATATGGATCATATTGTTATGCTAATGAAAAACTTACATACCTCAAAATTAACTAAAACTCATAATAAAATTCTAATGAATAAATAAGGAGTAGGGTGGTACCCTATATTACCCTATTACCTCAATAAAATATATAAAACTAAGATAATTTATAAACCACAAAGTGAGAACATGAGTAAAAAATTAACATATGTGTTCCTGGTCAAATATGTAAGTATGTAAAAGTAATGGATGAGAGTATTGAAAACATGAGAGAACTTAAATTATCATCAATAAAATATAACATAAAAATCATGTATAAATATAATAAAATAACTAAACCAAACCATATTTCTTATCCCTATGTTTTTGTATGTGTTTGGATTTTGTGCTTCTACCATGATACCTATCTAGAAGTTGACATAGCTAGTCCAAGATGACCCCCGACTTGCGCCCACATCTACAACCAAAACTATTCAAATATTATGAATAAGAAGTTAAAATGATAATAACGATCATAATTTAAATTTTTAAATTTAACGTTAATTAAAATTATAAAATTTTTATCATAATAATTCAATATAATCATAATACACACTAATGTAACAATCTATCACAATAACAATATTATATATAATTTTTTTTGTAGATGTCATAATCCACGATGGCTTAGAAAATAAAATAAATTCTTCCTTTTATTCAAATTTAAAAGGGGGTAAATAGGGATTCCATATTTTAGAAATGGAAGGATAGTGTTGAGAAATTGGAGGATTAAGAGAATATTTGGAAATGTTTACATATTAGGCAAAAAAAAATTTAGATGCAAATGTTCTTTAAAAATTGATATAATATAAATCTCTTGATTGTTTTCTATGAGAAAATTATTAAATTACACACACTTGGAGGATTTAAAATATTTTGAGAAATAGTTATTTAACTATCTTAAGGATTAACATTGGTTAACAATTAAAACATCTACTATGATTAAAATATTGATGATTATTATACATATGTTAGTGAAAAATCATATTTATAACTTATATATTCATATAAAGAATCATATTATTGTTATTTATATTCAAATAAAGAGCCACACCATATTTCAAAGGTGCATCTAGTTTTCTAAGAGAAGACACATTTTTTCTAGATTTGACTAGTGGTTTTCAACAATATTTATTTATTGTACAAATTCTACTTGTCATAATCTCATATATTTAAAATTTTGGTGCAACAAAAATAAATTAAACCCAAGAGTTAATAAACCATAAAATACCAAACATAATAGGTTTCTATTATTTTTTATAAAATAGAAATAACATATGATTTGTGATGAAGTATAATAAAAAATGAAAATGTTTAGAAATTTAGATATATGAACATGCACATTGAAGGTTTAGTAGATGATAAAATCGTAGGAGGTGGAGTATAGTTGAGGTTAACTAGCATGAACTCATAAGAATATGTTTACCTCAAATCAAGCATATTAAAATATGTAAAATAACATAAAATTCATAATCAATTGCTCAATCAAAATGTATAGAGAAAGATGGATCTTAGCTTTCTATATTGATTTCATAATGGATTTTGAGTTGTTTCTGTACCTGTGGTCATAATATAAATTATTCCTACTTGTATATGAATATTTGAACCTACTCTCCCAATATATTTTAACCTAGTAGAGGAAATTATCAAAACATTACATACAATCCTAGTCAAATTATATTGGTCCAAGTGAAAAACTACATACTATGACAAATATGTTCACTCCTTTTAATTTATTTTAACCTTCTACCTTAGTTTCACATGTTGACTCTTGTCCTCCTAAAATTAATGAAATAATAAAATTTGACACGGTAAGGGATTAGTTTAGGCGTATGCTTAGATAGGCTTAGTGGTAGCCCTTCACCCCTTCTAATTTTACAAACCCCTTAATGATACATAGATAATTTATATAAATAATGTGTCCAATGTTCTTCGAGATTGGTCTTAATAGGATACTCAATAAGTAATTCACAATGCTCGATGATAAAATGAGACTAATCACTTATTTATTTATAAGTGAGTTGAATTCAAACTTTGGAAAAGTTTATGGGTATAAACTTGCTCTATTACATATCTTCTAGGGTTAGATCTTGTTCCATTTTTTAATAGTCTCTTTTAAGGTTATTTATTTGGTATTTTCTAATAGGGTTTCACAAAACCTTTTTTTACACTAATTTATTCCCTAGTGTTATATCATGTTTCACCTTAAGTCAAATGTGTATTTATCCATTTTTATATAGTTTATCTATTAAATTATCCTAGATTAAATAAGCCTAGATCTCTTATGTTTTATTTTCTAAATCCTAAGATCTAGTCCATTTTATGATTTAAAAATATGTTAGACCCTAGTATGCTTATGATGGATCACATTTTAGATGAAAATTTTAGAAATGTCTTAAATTATTATATCTCTTCATAATGATTTATAATATACTGATTATGATGATTATTATAGTAATAGAATAACGCAAATGAAAATTTAAATAAATAATTTTTACATAAGTAAGATGAAATGAATATACAAATGGCATGAGTGTTTTTGGCATTGGTACCCTTTATATAAACTCTCATGATTATGGAACACCAAAATTTTATATTAAAGATAACCAATTAGTAAGGAGGAAATTTTTAACCTCACTTAAATAAATATATAGAATTATGGATTGGATTTGGATGTCCAAAATAAATTTGATTGATTTGTATAACATAGAAAACTTAACTCAAAAAAAGAGGATAATGTGGTTTTAGATGCATGTTTTTTGTAGACATAAATGCATCTTATTTGAATAATAATGATGGTAATAACATGCATGTTATATTCTCCCAAAATTACTATTTCAATGAAAATGACAAATACTATTATTATGGCTCAAATTAAATAAAATAAGTGAAAACATTGATTATACTAAGAAATATACTATGCTTAATCTGGGTGTTACATCTATAATCATAAGTGGATTCTAACAGGTTATTTTTTTAGAATGAACCATAGTCTGTAAGAGTTTGACATAATTGAGAACTAGTGAGATGCAAACACATTAGACTCTTAACATGCCAAAAGAAGAAGTATTGTAGCAAGAGAGAAACCAAATATGAGAAAAATATTTATTTGTTAATAGATTTGATGAATATAGTAATGAGGAGAGGTACATAAAGAGGTAGATGAGAGGCATAAATCCACCTACATTTAGAAATGTTATTATGAGATAATTAATAAAAGGATACTGAATACCATGTATAAGATGTCAATATTGGTTGGTAAATGTAAAGTGCATCCACACCAATCAATTTGGATATAAAAATAGACATGTGCATGCGTAACTTAATAAACTCATTATTACACATAATGAACTCAATATTAGACCTAAAAAAATTAAACATACATGTATTAAAACCATAAAAAGGAATAAAAACCTACATTCACACCTACATTAATTGTACCTTAGGTCAGTATAAGAACTAGATCCCAATAGTAAGACATGACTATGTACCCAAGTACACAAAAAATACCCCCACAATAATAGAGAGAAGATCCTCTATAAGTAAAGAGAGAAGAATGGAGTACTTTAAATCCCCTTAGAAGATGATACTAAATCAATTTATACCTAATAAGAACTCACAAATTAATATACTTATTCTTGGTGAAGCATTTGATGAAAATTAAAAGATCTATTTCATAGTCTATAAAAATATAAGATCAATAACCCATCCATTTATGAGCTCTTGAATGAAGTGCATACGAATATCAATACACTTGGTTTTTTTATGTTAGACAAAATTCCTAAAGATTTAGATGGTGCCTTGGCTATCATAGAATATGATTGTAGATTGCCTAAACTGTACACCAAACTTAGTAATAATCCCTTGAATCTAAATAACCACAGTAGACACATTGGCATATCTTATGTATTTAGCCTCAATATTTGATAAAAGAATATAATCCTAATACTTACTAGAACAACTAATTGGACCTATAACAAGTGAAAACAATATCATGAAGTAGACTTATGATGTTGAATATCACTAGCCTAGTCTGAATCTATGTGTCTAATGAAGTCAACATCAATGCATACTCTATATTGAATCTCAAACTTGAGTACCTTGAATGTAGTGGAGAATCTATTTGGATACTTTCTAATGTAACTCATGTGGTGTCTACATAAACTTGAAGACCATCCCAAGTTCATATAAGATATTAGATTTAGTGTGAGTCAAATAGATGAGGCTACCAACAAGTTTCCAATATAAGGTATCACAACCAATGGACAATAACACTCAAATTCAAGTTGGAATCCATAAAAAAATTATTTTAGAGATGGCTTATAGTCTTTCATATAAAACCATGAAATCAAATCGAGAGCATACTTGGATTATGTAATGGTAATCCATGATTTAGATTGTAAAATCTCAATACCAAGATATTAGTTCAACAAACCCAAGTTAATAAAATGAGAATATATCATGAAAAAAAGTTTTACCTACTGCAATGGAGGATGAAAAACTCCATGTGATCAATAGGTCATCAAAATACAAAACTATCATTAGGAGTGAGGCATCCTACTATAAAATTTACTCATTCAAATCAAAATGGTATTTAGTTAACCTAATTCTAAGGATGAATGAATCCATATTGGAATAGCAATCTTGAGGGGACTATTTGAGAACATAGATATATTTATGAAGTCTTAAAACTAAGGAAATATCTTGCATAAAACATTTGGGTTAGTCCATATATATTTCTTCCTCAAGGTCTCCATGAATAAATGTACTCTTCACATCTATATAATGAATATCCCAACATTGTGGTGTGGTAATGGAAAGATTAAGTCAAATAGAGTTCATCTTTGTAACTAGTGAAAATGTATTAATGTATTCATTGTGAGGAACTTATGAAAAACCATTTACTACCTTTCATGCTTTGTATTAATCCACTAACCAATTTTTTCAAAGTTATGTTCAATAGGTCCATCTACACTGAATAATTTCCATTCTTTTAGGAAAGTGAACCAAGTCCCAATTGTGGTATATAATAAATGATATATATTCCACATGCATGTCTGTATCCCACTCAGGAGTGCCACAAACCTCACAAAATGATTGCGGATGAAATAAAATGGTAATGAGGACATGCTAAACACCCTATAAATATGATCATGTCCACCAAGTATATAATGGATCCCCAACTAATAAACTATTATTTTTAGTGTCTCTCTATATGATAGTAGGCCTAAAGTGAGAAATTCAATAGGATATTTCTCAAATTATAAAAAATGAGTACGAAAATGAGGATGCTAATCTCTATCTCTACTATCAACATTTGAATTTGAGGAAGAATCCTTATCATTAGGAATATACTCAGGGTGATATGGATCATCAAAACTATCATCAAGTCATAGTGTTAACAAAGAGGATGGATAAGTGTCATGTTTGGAGTATGAAAAACCTATTAATGATCAAAATTGTCATGCAAATGAATCAACAATTTTTCCTATCACAAAGGTTAAGATAAAATCATACTGGTCTAATATTAAGGATATAATAGGTCACAAATGATTTTATAGATGTGCAACCAAAGCTTCAATTATTCTAGGAAATAATAAGTGATTCAAGTAATGAAGTATACTCTATTATAATTCAAAAATCCAATATCACTCAAATAAAATGAATGGAATTATAATATGATTATATAATCTAACCTATCTAATATATAAAGTCTATGAAAGAGATAACCTCATGAATTAAATATCTCTGATTCTTTTGTATTTATATTTTATCAATTTATCTATGATCTATTGATATCTTCGTTAAGATCAAAATAAATCCAAAGAAAATAAACAAAATAAACCAAAATACTTAAATGAATATTGAATATAAAAATAAAACAATGAAATAGAAATAAATAATAACATTAATAATTAAATAATAATATATCTAAATAATAAAAAATATTATAAACTATAAACAAACTATCAAAAACTAACTTACAAACAATAAACAAACAATAAATTACTTTAACCTAATATAAATTGATAAGAAACTATAAGCTTAAACAATAACAATAATCTAAGAACCTACGAGAAATAAAAGGTTAATCCAAGCACAAAAGTAAATCCAATTAAAGATAAATAAATCAAAAAAATAATTTAATTAAAAAAAATTAATCTAACCAAAAAATATCAAATAAAGATTCTAGTTCAACAGACCTAAAATAAATAAGTGAATGATAAATTAAAATTAAGACATAATTAGAAGTAAATTAAAGAAAAAAATACTGAAATGAAATGTAAATCTAAAAATAAATTAAGTTGAATTAAAGTAACAAGAATCTAACACTATAAACAATATGAAAATCAAATCAAAGTCAATACAAACTAATTAAATCTAAAGGGATAACAAGATGAAGCAAGAATTCTGAACCAAAAAAAAGGATAAAGTAATCTAAATAAAGACTAAATCAAAAATAAAATAGATTGTGAGTCTTGTCACATAGTCATCTTAGAATAAAATAGAATAATATTTTATTGAAAAAACAACTTCAGTACAAAATATCTTTGAAATGACAACTATAACAATTTTAAGATATCAATAAAATGTCACACATAGAGATGTAATAATTATTATTCAGTTCAAGTACTCAAGGTCTTGCACATATGATTATATATCTACAATCATTATAAACTATTAGACTTAATAGACATCTGATAACTGATTTTAAATTAAATAAGAAATTTGGATATATCTACTTTGATTAAGCATATTCCTAAACTGTCAAAAATGTTAGAAGATGTATTATTAGTGTATCTATAAAAGTTGCATTATCTTATAAATGTTGCATAGAAAAGAGAATGATGAATGAATTTGAAGTATCTCAGAGACTTCATAATTGCTATGTAATGCTTCTCCCTTTATGATATAACTTTGATGTCCTTTTAAAAAATCTCTCAATAGATGGTTAAGAAAATAAATTATAACTAACTTTACTTAATTATTTATTAAATTTAATTGACTTAAAGAAAGTCAATTAGTAACCAATGAGATGTAGAAGGATTGGTGAAGCGGTTTGGTTGTGCCTAGCCCCACCAAAGTTTTAATCTTATAGGGTGTTATAGGTTGGACATGGTCATTTAATCTGTGGTCTCAAATGTGATCAAGTATAATCCATTTCTAATAGTTCAATCATTCTCTTGGGGATAGGGCCCCTAGTTTGTGCCTAATAACTAGTTTTAGTTCTAATCAAAAGAGAGTACTGATAAAAAAAAAAAAAAAAAAACAAAGCTAATTAGTTAATTTTGTAGCTTGCTTCATGTTTGATACTCTAATGAAGTCTTAAGATCAAAATTAATTAATAATAAACAAAATACAACTCTAAATGGGTGGGATCCCTTTAGTCATTGAAATCATTAAAAAGTAAACATTCAAATATACCAAACAATGTAATAACTATAATAATTTAAATAAAATAAAATACTATAAACATTAATTCCATATGATTTTAACCATATAATTCAATAAAATATATGATTAAATTAAACTATATTACATAAATTGTTAACTTTATCTCACGTATCCACAAAATACAAAATGTAAAATATCCACATACTCAAAATATCAAGTATAATATCAGTAACAAACTATGATATTAGGATTTAACTAGAAAATAACTTATGCAGTAGGCCACTCATCATAAATATCTTAAATTAATTCAATCAATGGGCCTATACTTATCATGAACTCATTGTATTACATTATAGTTTTAAGGAATTTGACCAACTTAGAACCCAACTCACTTCCCTCAACATCTATATCCAACATTATATTTTTGACTATCCATGTAATCAAAGGTAGATATGAAGTTAAAGAATCAATTGCATGATTTATAACACTTGATGAAGCATGCCCATTTTATTCATGTGAATAATGTGGAAACTAATCAATACATAATTTAGAACACCCTACATGTCTATATTGGTTCAGGTGAGGAAGCTTTTATATTTAATGGTAAAAGTGAATGTAGATGCCATTTTCAATCATTTAAAGTTTATTTTCAGGAGTGGTGTACTATGACCATGACAAATATGAGGCTTAGATTATACTACAATATAAATATTTTGAGAAGAACCACTTGGAATTCCTTATCCATGATGAAGATCTATTTAAGGAGGACTTCCTTGACATCCATTTCCATGGGCATAAGCAATAATAGATGGAAAACAATTTAACACATTCCAAAAATTAGGGTCACTAACATAAAAATGAATAGACATGCATGTACCATGGTTAAATGGTCTAGGAAATGTTTTAGCACCCCCATGACCATGAAAAAACTGACCCCTCTAAACATGCATTTTTGGAGGATTGTCTTCTTTATGTTTATCATTGGAATGTCCCCAATTATTCCAATCTAATTGATGTGAATTTACAGGAGTCCAACTAGTTATTTTCTTACTAAAATATAGGACATTGAATCAAAATCAAAACTCTATTTGTACTTTAGATCTTGATTCATCAATGCACAATGACTTCATTAAAATATATCAAACTTGCAAATAGACTATCAATGCTCAAAACCAACAAACAAAACAAAAGAAGTTATTGTAAATT
Organism: Torreya grandis; assembly: GCA_037957365.1. Taxonomy (NCBI): domain Eukaryota; kingdom Viridiplantae; phylum Streptophyta; class Pinopsida; order Cupressales; family Taxaceae; genus Torreya; species Torreya grandis. The sequence goes on along the minus strand of JARHVA010007592.1, from coordinate 509,399 downwards.
ATTTTATCAAAAATTATAAAAAGAGTGACTGATAATTTTATTAATATTTAATTCCTAAAAATTTGATTGCAACACTGATATTGATAAAAATAATGTAACGCTTTACATTTGAAATAGAAAAATAAAATACATGAATCCAAATCCATATAACATTGTTCTCAATGAATGCCATATATTTTGTCGGTCAAATATATTATTTTAAAAAAAACAACAATATGAGTACAACTTTATATTGTCTATATTACCAAACAAATTTTTATAATCACAAAAAAAGATGTAAAGATTCACTATATTTTCACAAATATTCTCCCAAAAATTGACTAACAAACCCAGATAATCCTTTTCATAAATGACTAAAAATAATATTCCCAGACTTGTAATCTCTTCAACTATTTCCTTTAAACATATCAACCTAAAGTGAATTTGTGTCAAAAACTCAAAATCTAGACCAAAAACATAAATTGTCTTTCTATTTAAACACAAAATTCATCATTTACAAATAGGAAATTGTTCCCACTTATTTTTATATAAAATATACAAACTTAATAATTTAATGGGAACATAGGAAGTAAATATTACATGAAAAACTACAAAAACGAACTCACAATGTATTCTTGTGTATAACATAGACCTATCATCTTATTCATATTTTGAGATGAAATAATATCAGATTAAAACCTCATATCATAAACCATTATGATAACTACATATCAACATTATGTTTATATATATTTTTGAAAATCTTCATCTAATCACAACCCAAAAAGTGAAAATTTGTAAATATTCCATAATATTTAATAATATTTAATGTAAATCACCTCTTTCTCATATCGATTCAACATTTTATAAATATTTGAATGATAACTAAACTTTGAGTTATGTGTATGCCAAATAAAACAAAGAATGTAACTTTCAAAAAACATCTCAGAATAACCAATTTTGAATAAGAGGCATGAGAACATAATATTAGATAAAAAAAATCAGCACATCATCAGATTTATACCAATGTTGAAAATGAATCAATGATTTTATTTTTTATTTTTTTACAACCTAAAGATCTGAAAGTTATGATATTTCCTTGAGTGTATTGTTTTATTATCACCTTTGAATGAACATAAAACGAAAAAAAAAACATTACATGAAAACTTCTAATATTAAGAAAGATATAAAAAAAACTAAAGGATTTTGAACCTATCACCAATATATCATCTTATTTCATGCATAATATTTCCCAAAAATATCTTTTAACAATATCTTAGATTCCAAAATCAGTTTATGTGAAACTTAAAATAACCTTAAAACACATCTTATTTGTAAATGAATATATGCGAACTTATTCCAGTCTCATTTGATAATGCCTTAAATGTAAAGTATTAAATTAGAGATGAATATTTTAATGTTATCACTCAAAGAGTCAATGAAAATGTAAAATTTCCATGAAAATAATAACCATGATGTTTCTAACATATCTTACTTCTACAAACAATACTAGATTCATAAAGCTCTTTCCATGCTTAATCCATCTATTTCCTTCCACCAGTAGAGCTTCACTTTCACATAAAAATCTTGTGAAATGACTGACAAAAAAATGGTTACCCTTTTTTATTTACCTATATTACATTAACAACTCATGGATACATGTTCAATCACCATTTATTATTTTGTCTACTACTGACTAATTAATGATTCAATCAAATTTACCATATCATTGCCAGACATAAAAATTACTAACCTTCCTTATATATTCCTTGCCAATTATCTAAACCCAATGCATACACCTCAATATTTATTTCACTATATTCTATAAGCCTCAAATAGATCCCAAATAAATATGCATTGATAAATATTAACTTAATGGTACTAGGAATTTCCATGGTGGCACCATGACTAAACCAATGTTGAGTTTGAATTAATTTCACTTTATCCAAGCTTCAAATATAACCTAATACTAATTTCCCAACTTTATATCTTTCAAAATTCAAGCTATTTTAAAGTCCATGGCAAATATTCCCATTTAAGTTTTCAAACATATTCACACTTAGATCGAGCAATAGGTATTAAACATAATCTTAGTATTTTGATAAATATAATCATTCATTAATTCATAAGAAAGCACAACCTTTGCTAAAAATAAATTGAGATGATATAAATTATGCCTTATAAACCAACTAATACATGAAATTACTTCTGTATATTAAATTACATAACCTCATCAAGAAAAAAAAAATCACATAATTATTTTAATTAATTTAAGATGACCTCAAATATAGTCAAAAAAATACTTAAATATGTTTTCATTAATAATATATTATGTTTTATAAACCACTTTTAAACATTAATTAAAAATTCCATTAAAATCAATAATCATTAATGATTATTCAACACAAGAATGCATATTCAAAATGAAAGCAAATGACCCAGAACCCAGTAAGTAGTTTATATTTTATGACACTAAATCATCAGTATGGTATAATGTATAAGTAAATTTAAATAATTAACAAGGCATTCATACATGAACTAGATTATAAGCATATTGGAATAATGCAAACCAATAATAAATTGCACTTAAAATTTTATAAGCAATTGTTTTTACCACATAATGACCACCACAAATTCTTTAATGATATCGTCTAATTATTTTTGTGTTTGATCATGGGTTAAGCATCTTAATAAAACACTATCTCTATTCATATACAATAAAAAATCTAATGAACAAAAAAATTAATCTTGGAATATCAAAAATTATCTTTATCTTTTGACTAAACTATTAGGATAAAACTGATTTTTAAAGTAATAAACTAAGTCATGATAATAATCATTCTCAACCAAAACAAAATCCCAATCATTCATTTCATATCTAATTTTTTTAGATAAATCAACACTTTTCATGGATTGGAAATGAGGCTTAGCATATAAATAATTGTCAATAGATAAATATAAAATAGTTATACTAGAAGAAGTATTTTTAGCTAAATGTTTTTCTAAAAGAATTTCATTTTATGGTTTCTGTTTCAAATTCAAGATCAAACTATACAATTCTCAAAATTAATCTTGCTAATTTTCCTTGAATAGTTGGTTGTTTCAAAAGGTAAGAAATAACAAGTATATTAGACCTTACAATAAATTTATTTCCCATAAATAGATAATGCAATTTGATTAGTGAATAAACTAAAGAAAAAATATTTTTTCATGAAAGGGGATACCTGGTTTCTATATCTTATAAATCTTGGCTCAAATAACCACTAAGTTTCTCATCACTATTTTCCTCACTTTTAGTGATCACAACACTTATGGTTTGATTAGTTGTATACACATAAATAATGAGGGGTTTAGTTAAATCAATTTTGGCAAGTAGAAGTGCACTTGAAAAAACATTTTTGACATCACTAAAAACTGAATATGTACCTAAATCCCATACATATGATTGAATTTTCTGTAGCAAAAAAAATAATAGATTAAATTTATAAGTAAAATATGACTATAAACAATATTATTTTTTCCATATAAATATCTCAAACTAGATTGGTCTTTAGGTAGTGGGAATTGTTTATTTTATTTAGTACATTCATAATTTACCTTCATTCATTAATACCAAAGACATATTTATTGGGATTAATATAATACCATACTTTTTACATCTTTTTAAAACCTCACAAAAATTATCTAAATGCTACTTTATATTTTTTCAAAAGACTATAATAACATCTAAATAGACTTGAATGACTATACCAATTAAATCATCAAAAGCTACATGTATAGTTGTCTAAAAAGTGGCACCTACGTTCGTGAGACTAAAAGGCAACATGATAAAAGTGAAAGTCCCTCTTCGATTAGTAAAATTTATCTTGTGCCTATCATATGGATTGACAAATTTTCGAATATAAAATTAAAATCTTTTAAGTAAAGAACATTTCAGATCCTAGAACTTATTTCTAGATTTGATCAATACTTGGAAGAGGAAAATTATCTATCACAGTTTCCTTGTTTCAATCTCTAAAGTCTACAGACAGTCTAATATTGCCATTATTTTTATATACGCATACTAAATTAACTATCTAATTAGAATATTTTATAGGAAAACTTAAACCACCATCAAGCTCTTTACTAATAGTGTCTTCCAGCAAAGGTTTTATCCTTCTTAATCTCTACATAGCAAGTTTAATATCAATCTGTATAGGAATTCCATGTCTAATAATGGTGGTAACATAACCTTATAGTTCTTTATATGACCATAAAAAATATAAATAAATTACTTAAAAAATCAATGAATTTAACCATCTCATTAGATGTATATTATATTCCAAAATAAATAAATTTAGGATCCTTTTTAGTTCCAAGGTTAACAAGAGTAGTTTCTCTAATTATTCTCCTAGAATTTTCTCTAGTCCATGAAATCATAGGTTGCTCAATTAAAGTAAACATCAATTCTAGGATCACCAAACCAGTAGGAAATTTATTATTACTTAGCTATAAGTAGTATCTATACATCAACATATAGTCATAATAGTAAAAATAATTGTCTTTAGGAAATGAATCAATATGTTCATCATAGCTAAAACTAGGCCATATTTCATTCAATTCAAGAGTTTTAGCCTTGAAAATTTATAAAAATAAGACATCAATAGTAGGTTCACTTTCACTTAGTGTAGGATTAGAGGAAAAAATAATGAAATTATCATATTGAACACTGAATTCTCTTTGTATATGAGTGATATTAAAGGCCTCAAAATTTTAAAGCAAATCCCAAACCTTTTGAGTCCACGTATGTAGTTATGTTTGATTATTTTTTTAAACTTTTCTAACCTACATAATAATTATATATGAGTCTTCAAAGACTTATATATGTTTAACATAAGTCCAATCACCTTTTATAGACCCACAAAAAAAATTCCCAAAGGAAAAATATGACAAATTCTAGCACCATTACGATGTTGAGAACAAGATTCATAAAAATATAAATACCATAAACTAGCTCTAAAAAAAAGGTGTTTTCTAACTAATTTTTTTGTTAATCTAAGGTCAACAAATTTTAAGTATCAATGCATGTTTCCACATAAGCAACAGTAAGAGGTAAGGAATCAGTAGGATTACTATATTGATCTTTGCTTCATATAAAAGTGATCTCCTTTCACAACCGGAACCCAAGTTGTACCATTTTAGAAAAAAAGCATTAGTTTTTTTTACCAATATCTTCCTAGAAGCATATCATAATTACTATGAATATATAATATTTGAACACTTATCATGTTCCTAATTATTTCATCCTTTGTAATTAGAATAACAAGATCATGGAAGTTACCACAAATTTTAGTTTATCATGACTCTAAATATTTAAGTTTCCTATAATCAATTTCATAGTAAATGCCTAATTACTCAATAATGAACTCTGGCATTATATTATTTGGAGTACCAATATTTAGAATACAATTATGTATGGTTTTATTATTAATTTTAACTAATACATAAAAAATGTGGTATATTATTATTAGGAATATCATATATCTAAGAAAAAAATAGAATGACCTTATTCATTATTCATTATTTCCTTATTAAATACTAATATTTCTTTCAAATTTTGGTTTTTAATGTCATCATTGATTTCAACATAAATGGTAAACTGACAACCTGTAATAATGAAAATGTAGCTTTGATAGTAGTCAAATCATCTATAATATTATAAGCTCCTACATTTGGATGATGTAGATGTGTGTCTTTTTAAGAATTATAAGGACACTATTTAGGGTTATAATATCTAGTAGATAAAATATTATTATGTTTGAAACTAATTTAAAGATTATTAGATGAAATATTATTTTACATACCATTGTATTTATCAAGATTGGTAGAAGAACAATATCAATTATTATATGTATAATCTATCTTATTATATTAATCCTTTAGTCTTGTATTGATAATATCAACATTTATAAATTTGACTTCATATAAAGACTCATCGGATCCAAAAATATTAATATTGTCAACATGATCAATGGAAATACTATCTTTTCCTGGAATATATCTTTTAAATTTTTGAATAGATATACAAGTGTTACAATCATGATCCAACTCAAAAACATTATAATAACAAACCTTTTATTCATTTTTATATTTTTGATTTAGGGAATATTTACCTTACTACGATGGCTTCTCATCAAGTTGCCTTTTGATGATGACCAAAGCTTTTCTAAGGCTATGAATGGATTTAATTTTTTTTGTATGATCAGAAGTTAAACATTTTGTAGTTTTATCACTAAAACTAACACATTTTAATTTATTTTCATACTCAATGAAAAAAATTATAGTTTCATCATAATTTGTAATGTCTTTATCTTATAAATAAATTATATAATTTAAATATAAAAAATTTAAAAAATATAATATAGACAATCTTTTATAAGGTCTAACATCATGTGGGATCTTTTTTCATAATCTATTCAATCTAGTAATAAATCAAAAAATGGTTTCTTTTTTATCTATAGATATATTTACTAATTTATTAAAAAGATCCAAATATTGTTTAGGTTTACCAAAATAAATCTCAACCCATTCCTCAATATCATTCCAAGTACTAAAAACACTAGAGGTCATAATAACAAAAGATTGATAATCATTTACCTCTAATGTTTTAGAGAAAACTTTAACAAACACTTTTTCATTTACAATACCTAGAGTTGCAAAATTTAATCTAAAAGCATTTAAACAATCCTCCCATGATTCAATAGGACTTATAGAGAAATTATAGATATTAAGACCATTTAATAAATTAAGGTCACCTAAATAAACACCAATATTAATAATATTTACAAAAATCTAAGGATTCATTAAAGGTTCAGCTATGTCATCATAAAAATCTATCTTATTATTCGTTAGTTTGGCTTGATTTCTATTATATTTGAGGCCTCAAATAATGTATCAAAGTCTCTGATGTATCTATTAAATTTGTGGTATTTTTTCTTCTATTAGAATTTTCAATAAATTCAACTACTTGACCATACTGGTTTAACTATAAATTTTTATTAGGTTTAGTAGGAAAAATACTATCATAGAGATGAAAATAATTGGCAATAAAAAAACCTTAAGGTTGAATATTAATAAGCAAGATCTACTCTCTCTCTCTCTCTCTCATATGATTGATTCATTGGTTAGTTTCCTAAATATGGTACTATATTTCACTTGAAATACTTTCTTCTATTTCACCAATTTTTACTTCATGTACTTCTTTATTAATAAATTCAAGGATGTGAGGTAAATCATAAGGTCTATTATACCATGAAAAATGTGTTAGATTAAAATCAACATCAATTTGACCATCAAAAATATCAATTAAAGGTTGTATAATTGGAAGATGATCCTGAATGTTCATGGGAATTTAATTAAAAATAAAGTAAGAAATATAAGACTTCTGAAAAGATATCCCCATTGGATTCACTAAATTTATTGATGATCAAAATTGTCATGCCAACAAATCAACCATTTCTCTTATCATGAAGGTTAAGATGGAATCATGTTAGCCTAGTAATAGGGATATAATAGGTCACAAATGATTTTATATATGTGTAAGGGGTTTTTTAATTTATTTTTGTAAATAATAGGTAAATTAAATAATGAACAATGTTCCATTATAATTCAGAAATCAAATATCACTTAAATCAAATGAAAGGAATCAGATTATGATTGTATGATTTAACTTGTCCAACAAAGAAATTCTATGAAAGATACAACGTATTAAAGTAAATTTATATGATACTTCATATTTTTATTTTATAAATTACTCTATAATCTCTTGATAGCTCCAGTAAGCTCATTATATGTCCAAAAAAAAAATCTAAAAGATGAAAAAATAACTAAAAATGTAAACATAACAGTGAAACATAATTAAATATTAACATTACTAATTAAATAACAATCTATCTTAATAAAAAGGAAACTATTTTAAAATACAACCAAACTATCAATAAATAACCTACAAATAAGAAATAAACATTGTAAAGTACTTTAATATAATCTAAACTAATAATAAAATCTTAGCATAAACTAGAAGATTAATCTAAGAACTTACAGGAAATAAAAGGTTAGTAAAAAATACAAGTAAATTTATTTAATGTTAAATAAATAAAATAGGTAATTTAATTAAAATACATAATCTAACAATAAAAGATCAAATAAAGATTCTAGTTTAACATACCTAAAAGAAATGAATGAATGATAAGTTAAACTTAATATATAATCTTATGTAAATTAAAGAAAAATAATAATGAAATGAAATGAAAATCCAATAAGAAATGAAGTTGAATTAAACTAAGAAGAATATAACAATTTAAATGAGATAAAAATTAAATATAAGTCAATACAAACTAATTAAATGTAAAGACATAACAAGATGAAGTAATAAATTTGAACCTCAACAAAAAGAAAAGAGAAAATAATCTAAATAAAAAGTAAATCAAAAACTAAAGCCAGATTGTGAGTCTTAGAAAAGAGTCATCTCATCAACAAATAGAAACTTTTTTTTATTGAGAAACCAACTTTAGTACAAATTATCTTTAAAATGACAATTTTTACAATTAAAAAAAATTAATAAAGTATCATACATGATGATGTAATCATTATTATTTGGGTCAAGTACTTTGGATTCTACACATATGACATCATATCTATAATCATCATAATATATTTAACTTAATATACTTCAAATAATCAATTTAAAAACTAAACAAAAAACATAGATATAGCTACACTAATTAAGGATATTACTTAACTATCCAAAGATGTATTATTTGTCTATCTATAAAAGTTACAATATCTAGGAGATGTTTCATATAAAATAAAATAATGCTCGACTTTGATGTAATTAGATTATTTAGAATACTTATGTAATGTTTCTACCATTGCAATGTAACTCGGATCTTGTTTTAAACAATCTCTTCAAGAGATAATTAAGAAAATAAATTATAACTAACTTTACTTAGTTATTTTTTTTGAATTTAATTGACTTAAATAAATCTGATTATTTAATTTTGTAACTTGCCTTCAAGTTCAAGGCTTTAATAAAGTCTTAAGATCAAAATTAAACAATAATAAACCAAATAAAATTTTAAAACTGTGGAGGCCTTTTAGTCATTGAAATAATTAAAATCCAAACATTCAAATATACTAAACAACATAATAATTATAGCAATTTAAATAAACTAAAATACATTAAACATTAATTCCATATGCATTTAACCATATAATTCAATAAAATATATAATCAAAATAAACTATTCTATATAAAGTGTTCACTTGATCTATTATATCCACAAAAGCCAAAATGTAAAATATCCACATACTCAAAAGATCAAGTATCATATTAACAACAAACTAAGTATCAAGTTATAACTAGTAAATGACTTATGAAATGCTCCACTCATCAGTAATATCTGAAAGTACTTCAATCAAGGTGTGGCCTTTATCTTTCATGAACTCAATGTATTTCATCATAGTTGTAGGGAATTAGACCAAAATAATAACCAACTCTACCCTCATCATCTATCTCTAGCTTTATCCTTTTAACCATCCTTTTAATCAACAAAAAATATGAGGCTAAAGGACCAATTTCATGTTTTTACCATAGGAATAAGCAAGCTTGTCTTGTTCATGTGAATAAGGTATAAAATAATTAAGGCCTAATTTATAACACCGTACATGTTTAATTATTGGTTTAGATGAGGGATATTTGGTATGCAATGGTAGAAGTTAATGTGGATGCAATTTTTCAATCATTTAGAATTCATTTTTAAGAGTGGGTGTTTTATTTTCAAAATACTTATGAGGCTCCCACTAGGAGTTCTTTGTCCGCAATGATGATCTCTCCTTGGAGGACTTTTCTAACCTCTATTTCAATAGTCACAAGTAGGATTAGATGGTATATAATTTAACACAATCTAAAATGTAAGATCAATCGAATTAAAATGAATGGACATGCAGGTACCATGGATAAAAGGTATAGGAAATGTTCTAGCACCCCCATGACCATAGAAACATTATCCCATTTGAGCATACTTTTGTGGAGGAGTATATTCTCTCCACTGATCATTATTATGTCCCCAATTATCTCCATATGAATGATGTGAATTTGGATGATTCCATCTATACAATTTTATTTTTAAATGTAGGACATTTAATCAAAACCAAAACTCTATTTTTACTTCAAATCCTGATTCATCAGTGTAAAATGACTTTATGAAGATATATCAGTCTTTAAAATAGACTGTCAATGCTCATGGCCAACAAGAAAATCAAAATAAGTTATTGTAAATTATTTTATCAAAAATTATAAAAGGAGTGACTAGGAATTTGAATAAGCTTACATTCCTCAAAATGTCATTACAATGTTGATATTAATACAAATAACTTAACCATTTACATTTGAAAGAGATAAATAAAATATATGAAATCAAATCCATGGAACCCTGTTCCAAATTAATTTCATTTATTTGGTAAGACAAAGCTATTATTTTCAAATAAAAACACAAACTTGATTAAAACCCTATAATGTTTATGTTAAAAACCAAATTTTTATAGTCACAAAAAAAATGCAAAGAGTCATTGTATTTTCACATTCACCAAAAAATTATTAACAAGCCTAGAAGAGACTTTTCAAAAAAGCTATATTTTTTCCTAGACTTGTAACCTATTCAACTATTTATTTTTCACATCTAGTCACAAATAGTCCTTATAAAAAATAACAATCCATAATAAATTTGTGTAAAAAACCTAGAAACCAGACTAAAAATGCAAATTATATTTCTATTCAAACACAAAATTCACCATTTCAGAATTAGAAAATATTCCCGCTTATTTCTATATAAAGTATATAAATTTAATCAATTAATAGGAATAGAGGAAAGAAACCTTGCATGCAAAACTATGAACATCAACCGATAAATGATTCTTGTGTATACCATAGAACTATCATCTTATAAATATTTATATATGAAGGAACAATATCAGATGAAACTCTTAAATCATAAACCAATATGATAACTAATTAAGAAATTCTATGTGTATGTATTTTTAAAAATATTCATCCAATCACAACCTAGCAAATGAAAATTTATAATTATTATGAAATATTTACAAGTTTTAAATTTAAATCACCTCTTTCTAATACTGACTCAACCTTTTATAAATATTTCAATGATAATTCACTCTTGATTTATGTGTATGTCAAATAAAAAATAGAAAGAAACATTAAAAAAAAATGGAATAAACATTTTTGAAGAAGATACATGAGAACCCAATATCATATCAAAAATCAGCTCATTATTAGATTTATACCGATGCTAAAACTGAATCACTAATGAAAAATCTTTTCTTAGCCCTCAAGATCTAAAAACTATGATAGCACCTTGAGTTTATTGTTTCATTATCACCTTTGAATGAATAGAAGAAAAAACAAATCATGTGAAGACAACATTCACATGGAAAATCTAAACATCAAGAAAGATCTCAACAAAACCAAAAGATTTTGAACCTGTCACCATGATATCATCTTAATACATGCATCATATTTCTTACATATCTCTTCTAAAAATAACTTAGATTATAGAATCAATTTATGTGAAACTTATAATAACTTCAAACCTGTATTCTTTCTAAATGAACACATGCAAGATTATTATAGTCTCATTTGATAATGTCATGCATGTAAAGTATTTAAACAAACATGAATATTTTAACTTTATCACTTGAACACTCAACCAAATTGAAAACTTTCCATGAAAAAAATAACCATGATAATTTTAACATACCTTACTTCTAGGAAAAAAAAACTAGATTCACAAAGTTCTTTCCAAGATCAAACCCTTTTAGTCCTTCCATTACAATTTCTTTACTTCTACATAGAAATATTATGAAATGACTTAAAAAATAAAAAAATATTACCCTTTTGTATTTTTCAATCTTGTATTAACAACTCATATATATGTGTTCAATCACCATTTGTTACTCTGTCTACTCCCTACTAACTAGCCATTCAGTCAAACTTACCACATCACTACAAAACATAGCAATTCCTAACTTTCCATCCAAATTCCTCACAAATGATCTAAAACCAAAACATGTATCTAAATGTTTATTTTATTATAATTTCAAATCCTCAAAGAGATCCCAAATAAATCTTCATAAAGAAATATGCATTAATAAACATTAAATTCATAGTAGTGAAAATATCCATGGTGGCACCACCACTAAACCAAGGTTGAGTTTGAATCAACTTCACTTGAACCAAGGTTCAAATATAACTTTCAACCAATGTCCAAAATTTATACCTTTCTAAATTCAAACTATTTTATAGGCCATGGCAAAAGGTATTTTTAAAATTTTGGAATACATTGACACTTAGATTGGGCAATAGGTATTAAATTTAGGCTTAAAATTTCAATCAATATAATCCTTGATTAACACACAAACAAGATAACCCTTGGTAAATATTAAACAAACCAATCCAAATAATGTCTTTTAAACATGTTAATACATGTTACTTAGGTATATTAAACTACATAACCTCATCAAGAATAAAATATGCTCTTAGAAAACTTGGTAAAACTATCATGATCTTGAATATATTCAAAATAATACTGAAATATGTTTTCATTGGTCACCTCTTATACTTTCAAAACCAAAAATTAACATAAAGTAAAAATTTCACTAAAAGAAATAATCATTAGTAATTATTAAACATAGGACTATGTATTCTAAATGAAATTAAATGGTTTAGACACTATAATTAATTTTATATTTTATGACACTAAGTCATTAGTATGGAAAAAGGTTTAAGTACATTCAAATTTATAGAAAATTAATGGGGTACCCAAAATAGGCACAATAGGACCCTCCTACAAATTAACACTTATCTCAATAATCAACTCATGTGTGGTAGGATGAATCATGTATCCCTCAACAACATATATATATCCAATAAATATGTAAGGCCTACTTCATGGATCAATTGCCTTATGTTTCTTCTTAGCAATTTGGGACATAGTTGGAGATACAAACACTCTTAATTGATTTACTATGCATTTCCAATGCTCCAATATTCAAAAGTGATTATGTTTAAGGCTCAATGAGGAAAAAAAAATTGTATGTAACATGCATAGCTAATGGCCTCTACATTGTATTGAGGTGTAAAATATTTCAAGTGTATCATATAGTTTTCTATTTCTTTCAAGGACATGTTATTATGTTCTAACACACTATTGTTTTGAGGATTGTATGTAGTTATAAAATGTAAATCAATACCTTATAAAGTATATAACCAATAAAAATAATTGTTGACATAATATTGATAATTTTATATGTAGAAAATCCTAATGGTACTCCTTGACTATTTGTCCACAAAAACCTTAAAGTCTTACAAACATTCAAAAAGTTCATAATTTTGTTTGATAAATTACATTCAAGTATAGATTGAAAATTCATCAATGAAGGTAATAATATATATATTCATAATAAATTAACACTATATAAATGGACTTGAAATATCACTATGAACTAGCTCTAAAATATACGTAACTCTCCATGACTTGCCTTTGTCATAATTTTCTTTGGGATGTTTACTAAGTATGTAACTTTGTAAAACACCATAGAAAAAGAGAAAATGAAAAAATATTTTAACCATTTAGTTTTTATTTAATTTATACAAGTAGTGATAATTAATATGTACAAATTCCTCATGTCAAAGCTTACTCATCCCATCTGAGTGAGTGACTAGTGCAGCAGAAGAGCAATTAGGAAAAAATTACAAGAAAGTGTATAACTATGAATGGTGATTTACTTTCCCAATAACCACTATATTATTATTATGTAAATACCTAACCACAAAATATAGGTTAAAATCAATTATGTTACCTTATCCAATGTGGGTCATATGATAAATAGATAGGAGATTAGTTGATAGTGAGGGAGCACATTGAAATCCTCAAATGTTCCATCACTAACTTCAATCAACCCTCTCTCACAAAATAATACATATCATGTATCAAATTATAATGCATAGAAGATGGATCTAAGGATGATAAAAAGTCACATGACAAATGCATGAGATTTGGAGAACCCATATCTTTCACCCATGCTGAAGTATAAGACAAAAACATAGAAATCATTACCTAACAAGGAAATAATTGAAAGGATCAATTATTCATATTTCTTATTTATGACACCAAATTTCAATTGCAAGCCAAGTGACTTAAATTCTATGAATAATATGTGTATTTTTTCAATGTTTTACGCACTTAAACTAATGAGTCAATTATCTAGCTCATGAACTATCATTACATCTTACTTCTTAAAAAGTTCTTTTAGAATTATCTAGAACTCATATGGTGATTTTTAAATTTGAGTGTGGAAGAATAATT
>JARHVA010007592.1:457500-490000 GCA_037957365.1 Torreya grandis | reverse complement strand
AGCTAAAATTACCTTACATATTGAGATAATTAGTAAATTATTATAATCATAAACCCTAATTTTGTAATAAATGTAAAAATAAAGGAAATTGAGGCCAATATGAACCGGTTGAACATGTATATCAAGTTAAGGATGTGATTTTGAGTGAGATTAACCCTAATGGAATCATATATAATGAACCAAAGAGTTGATTCATTCATTAAAGGAAGCATTTAAGGAAAATTTGAACACCTTAAACCTAACTATAATATCATGATATTATTTCAGACATAATTAAATTTTCTTTGATCATGAATTGATCTAATTAATAAATTATTATAATTAGGTGTGTCATTTAGGCAAAATTAGACCCCTAAACAAAATTTATAACTCAATAAATTTTATAATTTATGTAACACATGGATTAAGTGACACTAATTTTATTATAAATGTAAACATAAAGGTAATTATGGCCAATTTAAACCTATTGTGCATAAATGTGAGTTTGCGGTGTGATTAAAGGGGCTAAAATAACTCAAGTTTCATGACATGTTGACCCTAAACCCTAAACTTATCAAAAATACAATTCCCTAAACCTTAACTTCATCACATGTATATAAACTGATTACACTAAACCCTAAACCCAAAACCATTATTTTATGACAAAATGCAACCCTTAAGTTCCTTAATGTCATCACAAATACATTTTTGTGATAGTAATTCAAGCCAATCTAAACCTGTTGAACCTAGTTTTTTGAGTCTAGGACATGATTTGTAGATAAATTAACTCATATTAAGCCAATTAGTCAATTGTTACATATGTAAACCATAAACACTAATTTTATGACAAGTGCCAACATAAATAAAATTGAGTCCACTCTGAACTCATAGAAAATGTACATAGATTAAAGGACATGATTTGGAGTGAGTTTAACCCTTATGTCATCATATACATTGAAATAAAGAGTTGATTCATTTAATTAGTGAGGAATTTGAGGGAGATTTAAAACCCTTTAACATAACTACAAGAGCATCATATTATTTTAGGTAAAATTAAGTTTGATTTTGGATTATATAATTGATTGAGCTATATATATTTTTTTAGGGGATAAATTTCTCCCAATTCATATACATAATTTCACCAATTGACTAATTATATCAATTCACGATATAAGAGACAAATGGATTAACTAACACTAATTTTATCATAAACATAACCATGAAGGCAATTGTAGATAATATGAACAAAGGGGATAAACTAGGTCACATTTCATGATATGTTGATCATAAACCTTAATTTTATCATAACTATAGCTCCACCAAACCCTAATTTCATCACATGTATACAAACCCATGGCAATAAACCCTGGACCCTATTTTTTTGACAATTATAACCCCTAAGTTGGTTAATTTCATCATAAATGCATTTTTAAAATCAATTAGGGCCAATTTGAACTCGTTCAATATGATTTTTTGAGTATAGGATGTGATTTGGGGATAAATTAACTTATATTTCCTTACATATTAATCTAATTAGTTAATTTTTATAACTGTAAACCCTAAACCCTTGACACTAAATTTTTCACAAATGTAAACACTAAGGAAATTGAGTCCAATCTAAACCCATTAAACATGTACATAGAGTAAAGGATGTGATTTGGAGTGAGACTAAACATGATGTCATCATATATAACTAACCAAAGAGTTAATTCATTTAATTGAGGAGGAATTTGAGGCTAATTTGAACCCATTCAACCTAAATACAAGAACAATATATTGATTGGGGAAAAATTAAGTGTGATTTATTCATGAATTGATCCAATTAGTCTAATGGTGTAATTAGGGACATGATTTTGTAAAAATTGAGCACCTAAAGCAAATTTAGGCCTCACTCAATTTTATAGTCTATGTAACACAGGGCTTATCTGACCCTAATTTTATTAGAAATGTAAACATGAAGGTAATTGTTACCAATTTAAACTTGTTGAACCTAAGTATGAGTTTATGATGTGATTAAATGGGATAAATTTACTAATGTTTAGGGAAATGTGTTGTACCTAAACCCTATTTTTATCACAAATTGAATGTAATTCTGACTAATTTCAAATACAATTTGGGATAATTAAATATAATTTCGACTAATTAAATCTAACTTTGACTAATTGACATCAACCAAGGGGAAAATTGAAGCCAATTTGGAGTTATTTTAAATAATTTAGGCATAATTAAACTTAATTTGGGATTAAATAAAATCAAGGGGATCATTAAACACATTTAGGACTAAGTCAAATGAATCAATCAATTAATTTTGGGCTAATTTAAACCCTAAACCCTTAAAATCTATAATATCAATAACATGTATGTTTTGTTATTTAAAATATGGACAAAACATAATTTTTAATGACTAATTTAACCCAAATCAATAATTATGTCCCCATAGACATTATCGACATACTTTTAAATATATTCTTTTTACCCCACCTTTAAAAGTTATCAGTGTAGAATGGTTGAGGGATCTTGTTTAAGGAAGAGAAAGAATTTTAATTAAAAAAAAGCAAAGAAGTTAGAAGAGTTAAGATAGAAATACAAGATCTTAATGCAAGTAATTCATTATAGACAAAGTAAAAACACTAATCTTGATGAACCAAATGTTGTAGAGAATGAACCAATTCACAATAATGATGAAATTGACAATAATGATAGTATTCAAATTTCACATTTAATGTATAAAGTTTTATATTATTGATGATGAGTCTGTGTATGATGCTTTACCCCCCCTCCCCCTCCCCCCCGCTCTGACCCAAGAATGAATAAAATTTCATGGAAACAAATAATGATGAAATTAACAATGAATAAAATTTCATATAAACATATAATAAAAAAACCAATGAATAAAATATCATACAACCACTAAACGATGATAGTAATAATGGTTTTACAATTCCCTTCCAAAAATTTGACCATTAACAACACATCCATGAATTGTGTAGAAAAAATAAGTAATTAATTGAAGTCAATGAAAATATTTTGAAACCAATGCATAAAAAAGTGTCGGACCCCCATTTAAGAAGACTGGCTCAAAAAATTTGGAATAGTTTCTTTCATAAAATGGATTATGTTTGTCAAAGATGTCAATTATTTATTTCATTATTGAAACTAATTAAGATGAGACTTAGAATATACACACTAGGACTAAGAACATCGATCATACATGTCAAAAAAATAAAATGTTTAAAATCTACATGATGCATCCCATATTATAAGCCTAATATCATGCAACAAAGATTGTAATATTTCCCAACATATGATTACAACTTGTGTAGTAAGTGGTCAAACATGGAAATAATTGTTGATTTTTAAAACAATCAAATCACTTGGTTTAAAAAGAAAAACATTAATGCAAAAAATTGAAAGATGTTAAATACTTAATGAACCCAATACGAATGAGCTTTGGTCATTCTATATTAGACTTAAACAAAATTTCATTGTTATAACTAATCCTTTCAAAGAGTTACTTGCACAATTTTACAAAGACAATACAAGAATTTTGCCAAATGCAATAGATGCAATGAAAATAAGAGTTGGTTTTCATAAATGTGATCTGCATCAAAATCATTTTTTATATATTAATCAAACACAAATTTACTCTAAGTTTTTGGGAAAACATCCTCAAATATAAAAACAAGGAAAGAATTATCGACTTTAAAAATAATGAAATTACTTGGTTTTAAGAGAAAAACATTAATAAAATAAATTGAAAGATGTTAAATACTTAAAGAACCTAATACCAATGATCTTTGGTCATTCTCTCATAGACTTATACAAAAGGACAAGGTTATAGCTAATGCTCTCAAAGAGTTACATAATTTTATAAATACAATACAATAAGTTTGCCAAATGCAATAGATGTAGTGAAAGGAATAATTGGTTATCATAAATGCGAACTAAATATAAAGCATTTTTTGGATATGAATTGAACACAATTGTACTCTAAGTTTTATAAACACATCCACAAATATATATTAGTCACAATTTTTTTGACATGGCCAGACATTTTTATGTTATAATAAATCACACACACATATCATGTTGTTTTAGGCAACAAGTTGAATTTTTAATTTATTATGATGATTTTTACCATATTCATTGCAATTTTCATACAAATAACAATTTTCAAGAGTGTGGCATAAAAATTATGCCAAAATCAGTTAGGGGATTTATTCTATTTTTTTTTTGTGAAAGACTAGATGGATAGTTCTTTTATAATAAATCATGTTTGAATGTAAACTAAAACATTTATGGTGGATAGACAAAATTAAAAAACTATATAGATGAGGAGTGTAAAAGTGCAATTAGACATGAATCAGTTGGTTTGAGAAAATATAAATCTATGACTTATCAAGTGAAAGATGACAAATAATCGAAAAGGTGTTAACTTGTTACAAAAAACAATTACTTTAGAATTTATGGTTAAATTCAGGGAGAAAATTATGTATGAGTATGTAAATCACATACATAATGACATATGATTGGATGAACATTTCAGGCTAGGTAAGGACACATTTCCACTTGATTTGATTATTTTAGGAGTCAACTTTGCTAAAAATTACACCTTCAAACCAGAAATAGAAGTTCAATCATAGTATTATATCTCAACACAAGTTTCCATATTTTTGCATATAGGATTCATGCATGAACTTGATAGTACAAAGCAAGATAAAAAGTTATTAATGGAGTATCATTTCTGTATTAGTGTTGATAAATCACATTTTATAAATCATGTACAAGGTTATTTTCATAATTTCTATGGATAGTTGATTTAGAGGTACATTACTTTCAATTATCATTACATTTGGTCAGAAAATTACAAATCACAATTCAAGAAGGCATAGATGTTTTATTGGTTGAGAAGGATGCATTTTACCACTAGAGTATAACATATTTAGAGTCTCACTGAGGTTGGCCATGGAAAAGGAGAGCATAATGGTAGTATATCATGTGTAGTATGATTTATTACAATCAAAGAGTTGAAATTTGAAGAGGTTTTTTATTTAACTGATGTAAAAATAATTTTTAAATGGTGTAATAAAACATGTGCCATGATGCTCAAGTACATTCTACTATTTGTAGACATTTTTACTTAATAGAGGATTACATGACTCTATTGGGTTCAAGTGAGATCTACTAATTTCATAACTTAGATGCATGCTTTTATAATATTCATACGAGGCACTTAGAATTTTTATATTGTGTATGCATGGAATCTTCTTGTAATGAGTGTTAGTAAAAAGAGTGGATGGATGAGTAGATTTATAGATCTCTAATTCCAATAAGCACATATCATGTTCCACCAACATTGCAACTTACAAATATCATCATCACATGAATGTAACCATTTATATTAGCTAGTGTATCCATGTAGAAGATTAATCATTATGCACTATTTATCTTATTATCTATCTTGATAGTGTCATTAAAATTTGTTTTTTGTGATACAAGGAATTTTTTTATAGTGATTGAAGATGAGGATAGTGAAAAGGGAAAAAATTAATACTTATGTCAGTGTGTATATGGAAATAAAAAATTTACTTCCCCAATCATAGATGGAGAAAATATTGATTATCCCATTAGGCCTGTGGTAGTAATTGTAACTTAGATTTGATGATATTTTATAAAAAATTCAAACGTATGGTTGTTTTAAGACTTCAAAACACACATGAAGATACTAGACTATCCAAATTTGGTTCTTGAATTTAATATTAAATTGAAAAATTATCATGGGATGCCATTAAACATGAATCTATGGAAATTTTTTGAGTCATACCATGAATCTATTTATGATACTATCATTATTAGAGCATATCCTAGTATTCTGTTGGATTCAGATGCACATGTATGTTAGCTTCTAAAATATAGATGTAATCAATTATACAAAATGTTTTTGATTTTTTAGGTAGTACATGCATAAATTTAATTTTTAATCACTTATAATATTTTTAGGTTACTAGTGACTAATAAGTTTCCACCTTCACATGGTTGACATTTTTAGTAAAGAATTTCATATTAATGAAGCTAAGAGAAGCTTACTAAAAGTACTTAGTGTTTTTTATGTTCCTGAATAGTAGTGAAAATGAACATCCAAGTGGAATTTGAGGTCATGTTTGTTGGAACATGTGTAATATAGCTATATAGACGTGATTACAGTGATGAATCTTGAATTTTTGGTCTAGGAGGGGGAAATGCCAGTTAGAACTTAAGAATATCTCTTCATTGCCAAAAACATACATTTTAAGAACCATTACTTGAACTTGTGTCATGGATTGTTATCAAAACTTATACCCACTTGATATAAATTAAATTATATGTATTTTATATGCACATGGGGGATCTTATGGTTCATCCATATGACTTACTATGTCCATTTTATTCATTACTAAAGTTAGGCTAAAAATCTATATTTTTCTTATGTTGGCAAGGACAGAATGGGTGGTTAGTTTTATGATCATGCATTATTAATGGCCAAAAACATGATGATTTGAATTATATACCCATAATTATGCATTTTCAATGCCATTTTTGAACCAATAATCACCAAAAATGGAGTTCTCCAACTGTATCTTTAACTTCGATAACATTTATTGTAAGTGTTTACGTACTCCTGAGTGGTAGTGAAAATGAATTTCCATGTGGATTTGGAGATAATGTTAATTATATAACATATAATATGCCTATTTATATGTTATTGTATTTATGTATTTTCACCTAGGAATCTTGGAGATATAAATCCTAGTTGAAGCTCAAAAAGTTATCTCGTCACTAGCAAAAAATTACATTTTAGGACATGTTACTATAATTTATGCCAAAGAATTATCTATAAATTTATATATACTTGATTTAGGTAAAATTATAATTATTTCACATTCACATGAGGCATCTTAAGAATCATCCATATGACTTATTATTTTCATTTTATGTATTTTGAAGTTAGTCTAAAAATCTACACTTCTCTTGTGTTGGGAAGGATGTTATTGAGCCCAAAATGGGTGGTTGGTTTGTCACTGGCCATGATGGGAGGCAAAAAACTTGGTATTGGTTATATACCCCGTATTCATTTGTTTATAGTTCCATTTTTCATCCAATAATCACCAAATATGAAGTTATCTAATTATAGCTTTAACTTTGACAACACTTATTGTCAGTGTTTTAATCCTCTTGAATAGTAGTGAAAATATAGTTTTAGGTATACTTGGAGGTCATGGTCATTTAATTATGTGTAATTTTACTCTCTATATGTTATCATAGTGATGGAGTTTACTTAGGGTTCCTAGAAGTATAAATGTCAGTTGCATCGTAAGAAATTGTCTCTTCACTACTAGAAAGTTACCAATTTGATCTGAGTTGAAATTCAATGGATTTGACATAGGAAATATGGATCTTATAGTTCATCTATAAGACTTACAATTTTCTATGCACATCTATATTAGGCTAAAAATATGTATTTTTATTATGTTGGAAAGGGTGTTCTTGAGCCCAAAATGGGTGGTGGTTTTGTTGACCAAGTGTGATGAGAGGCCAAGAACATGGTCCTAGACATTTTCCACCCCTATGGACATATTACTAGTGCTATTTATTAGATAATAATAACCATAAATGAATTTCTCCAACTTTAGCTTCAACTTAAACAACATTCATTGTTAATGTTTCTACACTTCTCAACACTAGTGAAAATGTACTTCCCAATGGATATGGATGTCATGGTCATTGGAACACATTTAGTTTTCCTACCTATACATTCTCATAGTGATGGATTTAAACCTATGGTTTAAAGAGGTATAAATTATAGCTATATCTCTATAAGTTGTCTCCTCATTTTTAAAAATTTGCATTCATGGAGATATTGAATTATTATAGCTATTGATTTAGCATTTTAGGTGTTATAGAGTCTAAGTCATAGGTTGTTAAAGGTTATAAGTATATTAAATTAGGATATTAATATTAAATAAATAAATACACTGATTTATAATATAATTTACCTCGTGACATTTTCAAAAATAGCAATAATTGACATAAATAAATACTTAGCTTGAAATTGACTGAGATGGGAGATATAGAGGTTGCAAACTAGGATAGGAGTTGATTTTAGTGTCTTGTATAGGTACAAGTATCAAAACCCTTCATGAATATTATTTACATAATTATACAATAGCAGCAATGGTGATAGTGTCCTCTATGTAGAACTATTCTGAGATTTTGGATGCATATAAGTTATATTCTACCAAGCCTATTCATGTGCATACAAGTTTTTAATCTATGTAGGTAACATGTTTTGAATAATTTTATATGCAAATATTAAACCTCCATATTATTAATGCATCTAATTGGAACAATTATAAAAGTGTGATGTTATTGGGTTAGGTTGGACATCCTTAACACCTTGCTCTAATCAGAGTTACCTTCATACTAATAGTTTGAGGATGGATCAAGCCTAATGTATTTATCCACACCTAAGTGATCATGAAAACATAAATGAAGTTAGAATGAATTCCAATTTGAGTGATTTTGAGGGAGATTGAGACTTGAAATCTTAGTATTCTAATCTTGATATGTTTATAGATGACTATATGCAAAATTAGGGAATAATGGGAATTAATAATCTTAATTATGCCCAACATGTTTTGATGTAGTGTGTTATTTGCATCTCATTTCCATCTAGATAATAAATAGATAAAATTTATGTATATATAATATTCTACTTCTTTTTTGGGTCTTGAAAATGGTATAGGCCAACCCTATAAGGTTATTATTTTCAAATGATATCCATTGGTGTCTAAAGGTGGGTAATGGACAATAGTACCCAAAATAGGACACTATCACCATGGGCACTACTTTAAAAATTATGGTCCTAGTGCTTAGGTGGCATACATTGAGACATTAGGGTCCAAGATACTAACATGAGGGTTTGGGACTACTTTAAGGATGCTTAGGGATGTGTGTGGCCCAAAATAAGGAAGGATAAGTTTTTAAATAGATTTAAGATAGGTATAGGTATAAAATAGGGATGTGTTGTCTCAAATAACTCTTTTAGCACACAAGTGTCTTTTTTAGATGATTACATTCCCCACTTTATTATAGAAATGCAAAAATTAAAATAAGTAAGATAAAGGTAAAATTACTATGTGTGTGCAAGAGTATAATGGTCAATCTATGAATAACTTAGATAAAGATGATGGCTTGCTCAATCTCCATTTGTGGGTGGCTCAAGAACTCAATCTAATTTTGAATCCATCATTTCCAATCCCTACATTCTAGATCATGACTTGTGAATAGCTTGGATTCAACTAATGGTGTATCTAACCCTATCTTGTAGGTGGGTTAAGAACTCAATTAGACTATGACTCCATCATTGCCTAGCCATCTATAATAGATTCATCTAAGCTTAAATTGTGAGATGAAACTAAAATTATATAACATGGCTCTAGTCCACTTAGAAACTCTAAAAAGTAAAATTGATTTGAGCCACTCTAGAATATTAGTTGGCTTTGGACCACACGAAAATGCCAACCACTACATATAGATTAAGGACTAAATCTATAGTGGAACTTATAACATCATGTTTGATGTGTATGATGTATAAAATTACATGGAGTTTTTCATTCCATGTGATGAAATAGTGTATAAGTAAGCATACAAAAATATTGCTCCATGTACATTCCCCATAATTTTGAGATCTAAGTATATGGCTTATGGATTGAGTTGTATTAGTCAATATATGTTTATCTATACTAAAATAGGAATGATAATGTCGTGCATAATTCCACCAATATGAGAAAATTATTATGAATCTATGATAAACTAGGCTAAAACTAGTAATTTATAATAGAACCTCTATAAACGTACACTATACATGTTATACATTTATGTCTACTATATAGTTTCATGAAACTAGAGATACCAGACAATAACACCATATCTTGGACAATAGCATTTGTGGCTTTAGTACCCTAATTTTAGTTCTAATGTCCAAGTGTACTGATTTTTGTACAACATAAACTACTCTCTATGTGACTATTCTCCATTGTGTTCTCCTGAAACTAATTTTTGTATATGTGTCTATGTGTTAAAAGTTTTACTCTAACTTCATTCAAACATCTTGATGTCTATGACAAACCTATGTCAATATACCCTATTTTGAGGGGAGTTGTTGAACCTATACAAGAACTATCCTTAAAATAAAAATCTATACAAAATGTGTGTTAGTTGGAGCATATATGATATATGTGTAATAAAATACTATAATGTGGATATGTAACATCAAAATTTAAGATGATCTAGGCATAAGCTTATAATGTATGACATATGATAGATCTAGCATTCATAAGGTTGTCAAGATACATATAGCAATTTAATCATGTGTATGAATATAAAATCTTAGAAATAAACCTTGTACCTATCTAGGGTGATGGGGCATGATGTCCATCAAGGTACCTAAAGAGGAAGGGGAGATGTACTAGGTCCCTCATGGAATCTAAAATTAGGGTGTGGAATATCAAGAGGCAAGTGTCATTGCCATGATTCATACATGAAAGCATACATACAAAATGCATGAGGCAAACAAAGTAAGCCAATGAGGCCCAATACAATGGACATGGGCACATGTCACTAAATTGAAGAAAGAAAGGCATACAAGGACATGTTAAAATGTGCACATATGTAAATAGTAAGTAATTTGTCTTAGAGTCACATGTAAGTATAGGTTTAAATGTCTATATACACAATTAGGAAGGCAGACACAAGGACATAGGCACATGTCCAAAACATACATAAAATGAAAATAGGTGGCATAGACCCATAGAGCAATGGCATATTAAAATGTCCTCAAATAGAAAAAGCATAGAGAGATAATCAAGTATAATATAAGAAGTATATAAATGAATGTATACATGAACATGTGGTACAAATCTATATAGGAGAAAATATTTAAATAAGCTAAATCTATAGAAATAATAGTTTGGAATAAATTTGAGTAGTGTGGAGTGGTCAACATCAAGATATATCATTCTTGAATATGTGGTGTAGAGTTTAGGAATATGTTACATGGGAATATAAATTGTGTATAAGATGCCTCCAAATGGGGCTATGTATCCATGTTGAATTAGTGTTCCTATGTAAATACCCCCTATGGGTAGATAGTAGCAAATATACATCTATATGGTGGACGTGAGTGTAGTATTAATCTACAAATAGTTGACAATAACATGTGAAGCATGTATGAATGATACAAACTTACTATACTAATATAGCTTGCACATGTAGTACCTAAAAAGTATAAGAGATGTAAACGTGGCAATGCATATAATATATAATGTGTAATTTTTGAGTAAATATTTGAATGTTTTTATGGTTTTTTACATATTATACTAATTTTTAAATTTTATTGATAAAATTCAATGTACAATAAACATGAAAATGAAACTATATATAAGGAGCGTGATATAAGGAAATGATGTACAATAAGGGAGGAACATACTAGCTGATAAGTCTCATGTGAGGCTCAATATTAATGTGGCATCTGTAAAGTAAAGGAATAATATCATATGTTCTATGTGAAAAGGTAACTAAGGTCCTAAACCCTACTATACTAATTGGTTTATAGATGGCACTACATATGAAGTGGTGCTAGGAATCCATGAAGCTAGTTGGTATGTCTTGTTAGATATGTGGGTCTTAGGGACCCATATAGTAGAAGATGTTGTAGTTGACAGGGATTCCCTATGCTAAGAACCCTGAGAACTCAATAACACTATTCTTGAGAGGAAAGAGGTAGAGCGATGCCCTATATAATCTGTAACACATGTATATCACATGGGTATCTCTAATAAGGGTCTCTAGAAGAGAGTATGCATACATAATAACATTTTAGGATTATACCTCACCTACACTATTGGCTCAACTTAAATTTGTGATTTATTTATGGGAACTATGATCATATCTATAACTAGTAGTTACAATGTGTCATGTCCCCTTTTTAGTGGACATCGTCAGAGTTGATGATTAGCCTATTATGCGACCTTCGCAGGCTAATAAGATGGATAGAAGGTCTTGATGGAGCTTGGCTTGGCTTCGATTAGAAAAATTTCTACAGTTGGTTTTCATTTAGGCTCTTTCAGACATGTTTGCCTGAGCTCCTATTATTTAGGGACTTTTGGCATGTAGCAGAGCACCCTTATTTTGGTATGGTCATGTGCAGAATTACTCCATGATTCACCAGATTCAGTCGGTTTGAGGATCTGACATATATTGAGGGAGATATTAATATTTGATTGATTTAATCAAATGTTAATTATTTGACCTATTTTTTAATTATGAAACCCTAATTCTAATTTAATAAACCCTAATTAGGGAAAGTATATCTTTTTGAGGGTATAAGGGTTTCTCATGGGAAGAGATTATGAGATTATTGATATTGATTGTTGCTAAGAATTCTTCTGAGAAGACTGAGCCAAGGGTTCTGGGATTCCATTTGTATTGGAGAATGTCCACTCTTCAATGTGTGTAATTTAGAGGTTGTGAGAAATCAATTGATCTATTGCTAGTTGAGAGATGACATCATACAAAAGTTATCACAGAGGTTTACAGGTATTTATTTCATTAGGGTTTGATTTATTAATTGTCCAGATAAAGCTTTTCTATATTACCGAAAGATTTCTTGAGATCAGGTGTCCATCATACACACTGTGCTATATTGTATTTCACTACTATACAAAATCCGTACAGATCTATACCAAGTAGTACTAGTCGAATCATAGATTGAAGAAGTCTGCCATTAGCAACCACAGGCCACAAAGAGTGTAGAGACCGATGACAGTAGTATTAGCTATTGACGATGGTAGTATTAGCTACTGATGATGGCAGTATTAGCTACCAACGATGGCAGTATTAACAATGATGGTAGTATTAGCTACTGACTGTGGTAGTATTACTGACGACGGTGACTGTGTTTTGACACAGCAGGCCGAGACGTACCAAATTTAGGTTTTATTCCTAGTTTATAAAATACTCAAGTTATTAAGACCGTATTTGAATATTATTTTATATGCATGACAGAGGATATCTATTGTAATCATCTGAGTGAATAAATAAAATATTATATTGTGATTTATTTATCTATTTGGAAATTATTTTGCAAAAATTGCAATTTGTTCTTATTTCATACAAAAAATTAGAATACACAGAAAAACAATTAAGAGCTTTTGTCTTTCTATAGTCCCTATTGGTTTGGGATATTACAGTGGTATCAGAGCTTTTGTTAAAAAAAGGAGACCCTAAGAAAGGGATATTACAGTGGTATCTAAGCTTTTGTCTTTCTATAGTCCCTATTGGTTGGGGATATTACAGTGGTATCAGAGCCAAATTCTTGCCATCCTGTTGGGTAGATCAGAGCTAAATTTTGTCATCCTATCGGGTAGATTGGACATTGAATCAATGAGTTAATCATGGGTACTTCAAGTACTCAAAAACTATGGGACAAGGATATGAAGAAGCTGAAACAAAGTTTGAATATGTTGGTTAAAACCTAGCGGAGGATGAATGAAATCCTTTCAGACCCTACTTTTGAAGACAAATTCGTACGACGTATGACATCCATTCTTAAGAATGATTCAAAGGCCAACCCAGCAATGCCACCTTTGGATCGAGAGGTTCTTAATGATCTACGTGGGAAAAAGTATTGCTTATACTGCAAAGGTCCATATGATGCCAATCACGATTGTCCTTTGAGGCCTAAGGGCAAGGCAAATCGTGTGATGTGGGCGTATTGTGAGGATTTGGAATCAGAAGATTTTGAATAGCAAGATAGTTCTGAGGAGTCAGAGGTAGAGGTAATGAAGGTGGCTCACTAGGATTCTAATAGACATGTGGATGAGCTTAGTCATCAGGATTTGGACTCTCAGTTAGTTGTAGAGGATGAGGGAGCTAGAGATTGTGAGGATGAGGTAGTTTCAGCAGCAGCTTCTTTAGAGTTAGATGAGGATGAGTCTGATGCTGGCATTTAGAGTGTGGAGGTATACTCAGAGGTTAGTACATTGAGTGTTGTTGGTGAGTACGTTCCTACAGTTGTAGCTGAGGAACATGTTGTTGGGATTGACACACATGTTCAAGATTTAGGAGTACCTAGTCCTGATGAGTTTGGGGTACCAGTGGAGTTGAGTCTCCAGATTGATTCTTCTCACATAGATGACAGTGTGGTACAGTTGGTTGTGCCACCTTTACAGAGGGATCAGTTGTGGGATGGACTGACACCATCTTTTTTAGATGGAATTGGCAGTTGCAAGTTACTCAACATGCAATATTGGCACACCCAAGATAGTTTATCAGGTATTGGATTTGGTGTCAATGACTCAGGTACCTATGGTTGTCATATCCTTGGTGTAGTTGGGTGTGAGTGCCAGTTAAATAGGGACTTGATTTTTAATAGAGTCAATATTTTAGTTGACTTGAGTTCCATAGAGTGGGTTCTTTTATCGGCATCTATAGTTGGTCTATAGATAATGTTGTCAGTGATGTCAGTTGTTTGGGTGTTGAGTGCAGTTTTTTAGTTACTAATTTTTGTACTTTTGATGTTGTTGATGCTAATGACTTCTTCACAAGGGTTGATTGGTGACATGAGGGATGTTACACAACCTTTTCTCTAGGATCCAGGTGGATCGAATGGTTTATTTTTCCGTGATTGCTTGGGGACAAGAAACTTCAAGAGGGGCAGATTGTCATGTCCCCTTTTTAGTGGACATCATCAAAGTTGATGATTAGCCTATTATGCGACCTTCGTAGGCTAATATGATGGATAAAAGGTCTTGATGGAGCTTGTCTTGGCTTTAATTAGCATAATTTCTATAGTTGGTTTTCATTCAGGCTCTTTTAGACACATTTGCCTGAGCTCCTATTATTTAGGGACTCCTAACATGCAACAGAGCACCCATTTTTTGGTATGGTCATGTGCAGAATTACTCCCTGATTCACCAACTTTAGTTGGTTCATGGATCTAGCATATATTGAGGGAGATATTAATATTTGATTGATTTAATCAAATATTAATTATTTGACCTATTTTTTAATTATGAAACCCTAATTCTAATTTAATAAACCCTAATTAGGGTAAGCATATCTTTTTGAGGGTATAAGGGTTTCTCATGAGGAGAGATTGTGAGATTATTGATATTGATTGTTGCTAAGAATTCTTTTGAGAAGACTGAGCCAAGGGTTCTAAGATTCCATTTGCATTGGAGAACATCCACTCTTTAGTTTGTGTGATTCAGAGGTTGTGAGATATCAGTCGATCTATTGCTAGTTGAGAGATAGCATCATACAAAAGTTATCATAGAGGTTTACAGGTATTTATTTCATTAGGGTTTGATTTAGTAATTGTCTAGATAAAGCTTTTCTATATTAGCAAAAGATTTCTTGAGATCAGGTGTCCAGCATACACGTTGTGCTATATTGTATTTCGCTACTGTACAGAATCCGTACAGATCCATACCAAGCAGTACCAGTCAAATCACAGATTGAAGAAGTTTGCCATTAGTAGTTGCAAGCCGTAAAGAGTGTAGACACTGATGACGGTAGTATTAGCTATCGACGACGGTAGTATTACCGATGACGGCAGTATTAACTACCGATGATGGTAGTATTACTGACAATGATAGTATTAGCTATCGACCATGGTAGTATTATCGATGATGGTGACTGTATTTTGACATAACAGGTCAAGACATACCAGATTTAGGTTTTATTCCTAGTTTCTGGAATACTCACGTTATTAAGACCGTATTTGAATATTCTTTTATATGCATGAAAGAGGACATCTATTGTAATCATCTAAGAGAACAAATAAAAGATTATACTGTGATTTATTTATCTATTTGGAAATTATTTTGCAAAAATTGCAATTTGTTCTTATTTCATACAAAAAATTAGAATACATAGAAAAGCAATTCAGAGCTTTTGTCTTTCTACAGTCCCTATTGGTTGGAGATATTATAGTGGTATCAAAGCTTTTGTTAAAAAAAGGAGACCCTAAGAAAGGGATATTATAGTGGTATCAGAGCTTTTGTCTTTCTATAGTCCCTATTGGTTGGGGATATTACAGCGGTATCAGAGACAAATTCCTATCATCCTGTTGGGTAGATCAGAGCTAAATTCTGCCATCCTATCGGGTAGATTGGACATTAAATCAGTGAGTTAATCATGGGTACTTCAAGTACTCAGAAATAGTGGGACATGGATATGAAGAAGCTAAAACAAAGTTTGAATATGCTGGTTAAAACCCAGAGGAGGATGAATGAAATCCTTTCAGACCCTACTTTCGAAGACAAATTCATACAGTGTATGACATCCATTTTTAAGAATGATTCAAAGGCCAACCTAGCAACACCACCTATAGATCGAGAGGCTCTTAACGATCTATGCAGGAAAAATCTTTGCTTATACTACAAAGGTCCATATGATGCCAATCACGACTGTCCTTTGAGGCCTAAGGGCAAGGCAAATCATGTGATGTGGGTGTATTGTGAGGATTTGGAATCAGAAGATTCTAAAAAGCAGGATAGTTCTGAGGAGTCAGAGGAATAGGCTTTAGAGCCTAAGGTAGAGGCAATAAAGGTGGCTCACCAGGATTCTGAGAGACATGTGGATGAGCTTAGTCATCAAGATTTGGACTCTCCATTAGTTGCAGAGGACGAGGGAGCTGGAGATTGTGAGGATGAGGTAGTTTTAGCAACAACTTCTTCAGATTTAAATGAGGATGAGTCTGATGCTAGCATTCAGAGTGTGGAGGTATACTCAAAGGTTAGTACAATGAGTGTTTTTAGTGAGTACATTCTTACAGTTGTAGCTGAGGAACATGTTGTTGGGACTGACACACATGTTTAGGATTTGGGAGTACCTGGTCTTGATGAGTTTGGGATATCAGTGGAGTCGAGTCTCCAGATTGATTCTTCTCACACAAATGATAGTGTGGTATAGTTGGTTGTGCCACCTTTATAGAGGGATCAATTATGGGATGGATTGACACCATTTTTTATAGATGGAATTGGTAGTTGTAAGTTACTTAGCATGCAGTATTGGCACACCCAAGATAGTTTATCAGGGATTGGATTTGGTGTCAGTGACTCAAGTACCTATGGTTGTCATATCCACAGTGCAGTTGGGTGTGAGTGTCAGTTAGATAGGGACTTGAGTTTTGATAGAGTCGATATTTTAGTTGGCTTGAGTTCCATAGAGTGGGTTCTTCTATCGGCATCTACAGTTGGTCTACAAATAATGTTTTCAGTGACGTCAGTTGTTTAGGTGTTGAGTGCATTTTTTTAGTTGCTAATTTTTGTACTTTTGATGTTGTTGATGCTGATGACTTCTTCACAAGGGTTGATTGGTGACATGAGGGATGTTACACAACCTTTTCCTTGGGATCTAGGTGGATTGAGTGGTTTATTGTTTCATGATTACTTGGGGATAAGCAATTTCAAGAGGGGCAGATTGTCATGTCCCCTTTTTAGTGGACATCATCAGAGTTGATGATTAGCCTATTATGCGACCTTCGTAGGCTAATATGATGGATAAAAGGTCTTGATGGAGCTTGGCTTGGCTTCCATTAGCAAAATTTCTATAGTTGGTTTTCATTCAGGCTCTTTTAGACATCTTTACCTGAGCTCCTATTATTTAGGGACTTTTGACATGCAGGAGAGCACCCTTATTTTGGTATGGTCATGTGTAGAATTACTCCCTAATTCAATAGCTTCAGTCGGTTTGAGGATCTGACATATATTGAGGGAGATATTAATATTTGATTGATTTAATCAAATATTAATTATTTGACCTATTTTTTAATTATGAAACCCTAATTCTAATTTAAGAAACCCTAATTAGGGTAAGCATATCTTTTTGAGGGTATAAGGTTTTCTCATGGGGAGAGATTATGAGATTATTGATATTGATTGTTGCTAAGAATTCTTCTAAGAAGACTGAGCCAAGGATTCCAGGATAACATTTGCATTGGAGAACATCCACTCTTTAATGTGTGCAATTCAGAGGTTGTGAGATATCAGCCGATCTATTGCCAATTGAGAGATAACTTCATACAAAAGTTATCACAGAGGTTTATAGGTATTTATTTCATTAGGGTTTGATTTAGTAATTGTCTAGATAAAGCTTTTCTTTATTAGCAGAAGATTTCTTGAGATCAGGTGTCCAACATACATGCTGTGCTATATTGTATTTCACTACTATACAAAATCTATACAAATCCATACAAAGTACTACCAGTCAAATCGTAGATTGAAGAAGTTCACCATTAGCAGTCGTAGGCCGCAAAGAGTGCAGAGACCGATGACGATAGTATTAGTTACTGATGGTGGCAGTATTAGCTACTGACTGTGGCAGTATTACCGATGACGGTGACCGTGTTTTGACACAGTAGGCCGAGACGTACCAAATTCATGTTTTATTCCCAATTTATAGAATACTCAAGTTGTAAAGACCGTATTTGAATATTCTTTTATATGCATAATAGAAGACATCTATTGTAATCATCTGAGTGAATAAATAAAAGATTATACTGTGATTTATTTATCTATTTGGAAATTATTTTGCAAATATCACAATTTGTTCTTATTTCATACAAAAAATCAAAATACACATAAAAGCAATTCAGAGCTTTTGTCTTTCTACAGTCTCTATTGGTTGGGGATATTACAGTGGTATCAGATCTTTTGTTAAAAGAAAGGAGATGCTAAGAAAGGGATATTACATAATGTGTACACATATAAAAGTCCCTCAAATTTGATTACTTGATTAGAATGTATAAGCTAGAGGCGTATTTTCATAGTGGATAGAATGGATTGTAGTTATTGCATCTATGACCTACCTAATAACATGTGAAATATGCCTACATTAGGTAATACTAAGAATCTAGTGGCCAAATGTACTGGTACAACTTGTAATGGAAGTATAATCTACCTAATTGAGTTATGAACATGGACACTAAAACCACAAATAAATTCTTAAGTCAAATAAATGTCATTCTCAAAATAACCGAAATATCATATAAGTGCGATAGTGCACATGTTAATACTTGACCCACTGTCAACCATAACACTCTAAATAGGATGATGATCAATGTAGGCTCATAAAAGGAGTGCATATAAATCTAAAACATCATTAACATGCTCATAATCCAATAAAGTGATGAGTGATCTAGCTAGTATTATAGTAAGATAGACACCAGTGATATTATGTAGGGGGTGTGCATCTGCTATAGTATTGTGATATGATTCCAATGGTGGATGTTTTTGTTATTTATAATAAACACCTAAAGTTCCCATACCTCAATATATATACCAATTGTAAATGGATCTAAAAATATTTTTAGTGCCTTAGCTTCCATTTTTTTGAATTTAGGTGCCTTTGAGGGTGTGCCCACATCAATGAAGTTGGCCTCTTTCAAATCTTGTATCTTATGTTTCAATATTATACAATAGTTTTTAGTATGGCCCAATTCCCTCTAAGAGTTATATAATGCATTAGAATCATATATATTTGTAATAGGTTATATCATATCAACCTATTTGATAGGAGGGAGAGAGATGACATTGCATTGCATGAGCTACTATAAAACATGTGTTGATGATTTTGTAAGGTTGGTTAAAACTCTTCATGGAGGATTTGATAAAACTATTTACGGAGGTGGCTCTTAAGTTGTGTTAATTATGGCCTTTTGATGACTTTTATTTTTAGTTACCATTACATTTTATGGTGGCTTATTATAACTTTTATTAATTGATTGTAATAAACTTGTATATTTTAATTTTCCCATATAGAAGCTTGACTTCCTATTTTTTTTACTGTGTAGCATAAATTTGTGAATGCTATAAACTTATTGAACATGATAGCTTCATGCAATGATTGTATTAAACTCTTTTTGAATATTTTTTGGAGATCTCTATATGTCATGGGGCTATTTATCTTTTCCAATATAGTTTTATATTAAAATATATATTTTATAATAGGCCCATTGGATTTTTATGTATGATGTGCCACTTGAGCATATGATATCTTGTTACTAATGTTAACTAAAAAGTGTGATAAAAACACACCTACCAATTGATTGAACATGGTAATAAACTAATTTGGAAGATCATATAACCATTATAGGGCATATTCCTTTAGACTAGTTGGGATCAACTTAGTAAAGATCCAATCATTGGACAAGTAGTCCAAATATGATGCATGGAGAACTCATAGATGGTGTTCTAGCTCAACCATACCATCATAAAAATTAATCTTAGGATCCATGAATGTAGATGGAAAAGGATTTACCACTATGTGATGTGCTAAAGGTCAATGTAAAATAAAATGAGAATCCAAGGCATGTGATGGCCTAGTAACACCATGTTCAAGATGTAACACGTTAACCTAAAGAGAATGAATCTTGTACATAAGGGATCATACATATGGAAAGGAGGACTTATATATATAAGATGTTTCTATTATTCAAGTTTGTTGAGCTAAAATAGGTTATTGTATAAGTTGATTTATCCCAAAAGTAGGTGAAATAATTTTATTAATTGGGGAAGCAGAAGATTGACTATTATTAAATTTTTAAAGTTATTCATGGACAATATTGGTAAGGTAATATTACACAAATGAATGCTTAGAAATTAAATATTTCAATTATCTCTTATCAATTTTATCAAATCAGTTATTGAATTCTTTCACTGTAGGTTTGAATGTAGGAAAACAAAATGTTTTATACTATGAAACTTTTAATAAATCTAATTTAAATAAGATTTTTAAATTAAAATATTAAATAAGATCTAATATTTTTTAATTTAAATATATAAAATAGAAGGATATAAACCTTAATAGCATATAGGACTAAGATTTAGGTAGTATTCAAAGTAATTCAGGTTCACCAAATGATTAATCTTTTTAAGGGTTATGGAGCTTAATACCTAGGTTTATAAATTGGTCAAAGTATAGTAAATAGAGGTAGAAATATGTAGTAAATATATTCACTAATTTAGAACATACTTGAACTAGTTAAAATTTTTTACAAATATAAATAAATGATGTAAACAAGTTCTTATATGTTAATTGATTGAAATAGGTGATTTGGAGGTTGTAAACTAGGATATGATATGATATGAGTGTTGCAAATAGGATCTAGGTGTCAAAACCCTTCCTAGATAGTATTGCCCTTACTGGATAATAGCTCTAATGGTGTTAGTGTCCTCTTTTTGATAGTAGTTTACTATATATAGGACTAATCTTAGATTATATCTGCACATAAGTCATATTATACCAAGTTTGTTCTTGCATGCACAAGTTTTGACTCTATGTAGGTAACATGTTTTGACTAATTATGTATGCAAATCCTAAATTTACATGTTATTAATGAATCTAATTTACATAAGTAGAAAAGCGTGATATTAGTGGGGTAAATTTGACATCTTCAACACCTATCTTGAATGATAGTTTCCTACATATCAATACTTTGAGGAGGGATCAACCCCCATGTAGTTCTTTCAACCTTAGTGTTGGTGCAAGTGCAAGTGAAGCTAATATGAATGTTGTTTTGAGTAATTTTGAGTTGATATTGAAACTAAATATATGATTATTTTGTGATTGGGATGTTTGTATATGGTTTTATGAAAAATTAGGGAACATTAGGGATTGATAAACTTGATTGTGCATAACACGTTCTGAGCTAGTTTGTGTTATTTGCTTTTAATTTCCATCTAGTCAATAAAGGGATAAAATTCATGTATAGATATTATTATAATGTTTGTGAAAGTCTTAAAATAGTTATAATCTGACCCTAGGTGGTTCTCTTTTTGAAAATATAACCATTGGTAGCTAAAGGTGGGAAAAGGATAATAACACCCAAACTAGGACACTAACACCATTGGCACTATTGTCCAAATTATGGCACTAGTTCTTAGGTGGTTAAACCTAAGGCACTATGGGAAAGGATTCTAAATTTAGGTTCTGGGATTATTTTAAGGATTTTTAAAGATATGTGTGGCCCACACAAAGGCTAGATAAGTGTTTCATTAATCCCTAATATAGGTTTAGGGATAAGCTAGGGATGGATGGTCTCAAGTAACACTGTTACGAATCAAGTGTAATTTTTATACGATTAAAATTATGAAAACATATATGAATTTTAATCATCAATGAAGACATTTTATTTTCTCATTTTTCACATTAAATAGGGAATGTGATTCAAGTGGCGTAAATCCACTTACAAATATCCCATTACCCATAATTACACACTCTATGTTTGTATAAGTAATGACTCCTTACTTTATTTTTAGCCAATCTTAAATTGTTTAAGCCTCTTAGAGGCTTTACATTATGTATTTTCAAATATATGATTGCATCTATTATTTTATGTATGACTACTTGTTTGAATGAAGAAAATTTCTTAGTTTTTCATCTTAGTTGTCTAATTTAATTTTCCTTGTCAAATAGATCATCTTATTTGATTGGTCCTTTAAATACCATTGAGATCATTAATAACCTAAAATCTATCTAATTACATGTTATTTTACCTTTTGATCTATGTTTTTTATTAATTTATCTTACAAGAAACACATCCAACTATGTCCTTTTATATTATAATATAGTATACCAAAAAGATGCTTATCTTATCCAATCTATGAACAAACTTAATTACATGTAATTTATCCTCAAATTATCTATCCTTTCCTCTTTACTCTACCTTTCAAACATCCTTATTTTTCACAAACTCTCTCTTTTGTCAAATTTAGCCTATTATTACTCTTTGTTCTTAAACAAGACCATGTCTTATTAGATGAAAGAGTAGAGACAATAATACGATTTCATTTTAGAGACTTTCAAAGATTACCCTCACCTATATTAGGTCCTTAACAACATTCTTTGAAATGATAAAATCTTATTAATTTAAGATAGTCTATTGAGGGCTTGAAACCTTTTAAGAAGTTAAGGCAGTTTGTGTGTGAATTTTTTTATTGTGTTTTCAAAAAATATTAACCTATGCACCTCATTTCATAGCCAATACATTGGTTTTAAGGTTATTTTTAAAGGATAAAAGACATAATTATGACTTATTTCAAAAAAAGTGATAGATCAGGAAGGTTAAAGTTGTATATGGAGTAATAAAACATTTTAAAATGGGGCTAAATCCTTAAGAATGTGAGTTAAGGTTGATATCATTAGAGATGATTAGGATTTATTAATGAATGTTATGAGCCATAGGTCTAATAACAAATACCTAATAGAATTCTAAGTCAATACTAAAATGAGAATGTGAAATGAATAAAATAATTACTCCAGTACTAGAATTTGGTTGTTAATTTATAAATTTAGAAGTTACTGCAATAAAAAAATAAAGATAAAAAACTAGGTACATACATAGCTTGAATAAATGGGTATAATTACTCTTAAACTAAAATAATTAATATCATCATGGATTCTAAACATAATATTGTGTTTGGTAGCACAAACATCTTGACATCCTCTAACATGAATTTTGAGTATAAATAATGTTCCATTATAAAATGTGGATCAATTGACAAAAATTACAATTAAATGTTGATAATAGAAGTAAAAAAATACTCATTTCTCATAAATTAGTTTGAATATTTAACTTGAAGCTAATGCCTCACATTAAACCCTAGTCCATTATATGGTGTAAGGAAGGATCTATGTAGTTTTACAATATTAATAAAAACCATTAAGGCATATAAAATAAAACCATAATATAATTATAGGTGAATGTAATAAATGCATACAATGTAAATAATCCATACATTTCCATATAAGTATAATTTTTTTTAAATCATCAAACAACACAATGTCTAATGTTGGGTGAATGTCATCTATGCATACAATGAAAACAATGTGTACATTACTATATAGGCATACAAAAAAATTCATAATATAAGACACACTAATCATCAAATATTTTCCACCTTTTTACATTCCCCTATGAATACTCTCCTTGGGATATCCTATTTATTAGATAGAGATCCCTTGAATGCATTGGATTGCTCCAAGGTCTGACTATGGGTCATATGTTCATAGATCAGATGGAGCCAAATAGGTTAAAATATTAATATTATTAGAAAATTAACATATTATACATCAAAAAAATTAATAAATTAATTTTAAACTAGCATTAAAAAAATTCATTTAAACATGCACTTACTTCAAGCTCATGGTTTTGCTCAATCTACTTATAATGCTTAACAAGGTCAATGATTGGTTCAATTCGATGAATAGGCATGTGAAATGAGGAAAAAACATGAGGAGGTGTTGTAGTAATCATCTAAATTAGACTATCAGATGTCATATGACAACCTTACATACACAATACTATTGCGCCCTTAACCATTGGTGTGTTTAGGTATATGTATGGCTGACTTGTGGCTTACATACCTCTTTTATATACTTATTACATTTATATATGTTCTTAGATAGGTTATCCTATGGAATTATCTTGTATATGTAAACTATATATAGGAGGTAGTGGTTATTATTAATTCATTATGTTAATTATTCTGATATTAGTGCATTGTTGTGGAGGTTGCCCCCTGAAAGTGGCTTTGCTATATTATCCAGTATTATGATCTGTTATCAATTATCACTGTACGATCTCTCATATTTATTTTTTGAATGCAATATAAAATCATTCTATGTGAACATCTAAGAAATTTTATTGCAATTGTATCAGAGCTTTGATTTGGGAAAGTTTCCTATGTTTTTTTTTTTGGATTTGGTGAGGTATGGCTTCTGGGAGTGGTGGGAGAGAAAAAACATAACATGTAATTCAAGAAGAATTAATTTTTTCCATCAGTGTAGTATTACTAGAAATGATTTTTTGAAAAAAAAATTAAAAAAAGGTCTAGATATTTTTTTTCCCTTTGCACAATTGTAGTCATTAGATTCATCTTAACAAGATGATCACAATGGTATATTATGTTGGTACACTTTTTTGGTGCTGAAATTTTTACCCTAGTGCATAAAGGAAGTCATTAGATTCATCTAGGCAAGGTGATAAAAATGGTACCATATCCTAGTATACATTTTTTGAGGTAAAAACTGTGCTAGGGTTTGTATGTGGTAGGTCTTAGTACTCAAGGAAGAAAACGGGGGAAGAAACTCATAAGACTCCTTTTGCCAATAACATGGAATCTAGAACTTTTGATCCAATGATTTCTCATCTTTAGGTAGACATAACTAACTTGGTGAAGCATGATGACTTTGTTGTAATCCAAGTTTATGTTTTAGGGATGCACAGAGAGATTAATGGGGTTCACAATGAATTGCATCATATCACTATGTAATTGGCTACCCTTACATAGTTTTAGCCCAAGAACCCTTCACTTCAGCATTCAAATCCTCCTCTCAACACCAAAAACTCCCATGTTGCTATGAATTTGATGTTTCCAAAAGTGAAAATGTTTAATATTGATGGTAAGGATCCTCTCACTTGGATTACCCAAATCGAGAATTTATTTGAAATGCATCAAACCTCTAGTTCTCAGAAGGTAATAATGTCATCTTTGTATCTAGAAATTGAGCAATTCATTTGGTATTGATGGTTATGTGCTCAAAAGAAAAAGAATTTTGCTCTTTTTACATGGTTATTTTCACTAAGGAGTTATTGGCTCATTATCATAATAAAGTCTCTAAGAACTATTTTAGCCAATTGGCCAAATTGTGGCAAATAGGAACTATGAAGAATTATATTCATCGATTTTAGAATCTCTCTTTATGGGTGGAAGATATCACTGAGAAAAAATTGACTGATCTATTTTTGATTGGAACCAAATATAGCATCCAATTTGAGGTTTGAAACTTTATCCCAACATCATTATTATAAGCTATCCCTAGGGCATGTATGGTAGAAGAAGAAGAGATGGTCAAAAGAAAAACTTTCACTACTGATCATGATGGCACCTTTCCAACACCATCATTTCCATAGCCCACTAGATTAACACAATGATAAATTAAGGATAAATGAGCCAAAGGGTTGTGTTATGGGTTTGACATCAAATGGAGCAAAGACCATCATTGTGATGAAAAGAAGCTATTTTACATTGAAGGTGATAATGATGATGAAGATGATGAAGAAGTACATGGGGAAGATGTAGAATGTCCTGAGGAGGAATCTAAAGAATCTCATACTACTATTTCTTGTCATACCCTTTAAGGTATTAGTACTCCTCAGACTCTTAAGGTAATGGGTTTCCTTAAGAAATAAAAGGTCACTATCTTAATTGATTCTAGGAGCACACATAACTTCATTAATAGTAAGTTGGTTACTCGATTGAAATGTTTCATTTATCCAGGTCCAAAATTTTAGATTATGATTGCAGATGGTGGTATTATCATCTATTTAGAAAAATTTCATAGTATTAAGCTAGCCATGGGAGACTACTTGATGGATTCTCCTATGTTTGCTAATCCCATGGATGAAGTTTGTTATTCCAAGGCTCACCACTTTGGGCACTATTGAGATGAATTTATAAGAATTATTCATGTTTTTTCATTCTAAATGAAGGACATTTGAGCTCAGGGGATTAAAGGATAAATCTCCATAACTTGTTAGCTCCCATCAAATGACAAATATTCTCTATAAGGGTGTTGAAGGATTTATAACTCACTTGTTTTCCATGGAAGTACAACCAACTCAGCCATCTCCACCTCTTGATCTACAACAAGTGATTGATGCCCATTCTATTATTTTTGAAAACTACCAAAATGACTTCCATCTAGCTACATGCATGATCATACTATCAAACTTATTCTTGGTAGTACACCACCCAACATCAGGCCATACGGGTATCCCTATGCCCAAAAAAATAAAGTGAAATGATGGTTTATGAGATGTTAAATGCAAAAATCATTCACCACAACTAATGTGGATATTCTTCACCATTTTTCATGGTGAGAAAGAAAGATGACACATGGAGGATGTGCCCTAACTACAGAGAACTCAAAAAGTACACTATCAAAGATAAGTTTCCTATTCTTGTCATTGATGATTTGATAGATGAATTGAATGGTTATTTTTATTTTACCAAGTTAGATATACATTTTGGGTATCATCAAATCTAGATACATGATGAAGACATACTCAAAATAGATTTTAGGGCTCATGAGGGCCATTATGAGTTTTTTGGTTATGCCTTTTGGTCTAACGAATGCACCATCTACTTTTCAAAGTTTGATGAATACTATTTTTAGGACATTTTGAGGAAATTTATTCTAGTATTCTATGATGATATCCTCATTCATAGGAAAAATTCAAAAGACTATTTGCAACATGTGAAACATGTACTCTCCATTTTGGAACAACATATATTGTATAAAAACCCTTCCAAATGTACTTTTGGGGCTTGTGAGGTTGAATATTTTCCTCATATAGTTGTTTATGTAGAAAAATTGGATCCTAAAAAAATCCAAGCAATGGTGGATTGGCCAATTCCTAAGACAATCAAATAAGTACAAGGATTTTTGGGAGTAACTGGTTAATATCGTAGGTTTGTCAAAAATTATGGTAGTATTTCAGCCCCACTCACCTCTTTGTTGAAAAAAGACTCCTTTCAGTGGATTGATGCAGCTAAATAAGCATTTGAACAATTGAAATTGATTATGTGCACTACTCCAATATTAGCCATGCCTAAGTTTTCCAAGAATTTTGTGGTTGAATGTGATGCATTTGGGTATGGTATGGGTGTTGTACTCATGCAAGAAGGTAGACCACTTGCTTTGAAAGTCATCAACTAAAGGGTAAAAATTAGCATAATCCTATTTGTGAGAAGGAAATTATGGTCATTTTGCATGTAATTAAAAAGTGGAGACCTTATTTGATGGGTTGTCACTTTCAAGTAAAGACTGATCATGATAGTCTCAATTATTTGTTGGAACAATAGTTGTCATTTAAAGAAAAATAGAAATGTGTAACTAAGATGTTAGGCTATGATTTTGAAATAGTGTACAAAAAAGGCAAGGATAATGTAATATGAAATGTACTATCTCAAAAGGAGTAATCATTTGAGGCATTGCTATGTGCCGTAACCATTTTATAGGCAAATTGGCTAGACAAAGCATGATCGAAATGGGAACATGATAGTGCTACACATGACTTGATTCAAAATCTTCAGCAAGGTTTAGGTCAATTTGAAAAAGACACCTAGAAGTGTAATGCATTATGGTATAAAGATAGATTATACCTATGTAAGAATTCTCTTCTTAAACAATAAATCCTTTAGGAACTTCATGTAACTCCAATTGGGGGTCATTCTAGATCTTTGAAAACCTATCACAAAATAGAGTAGGATTTTTTTGGGAAGGACTCGAGGGGATGCCCAGAAGTATGTGGCTAAATGTACAATATGTCAATGAAATAAAGGAAAAACCATCAAAACCCTAGGTATTTTATAGTTTTTATCCATCCCTAGCCAACATTGGGAAGAGGTATCTATGGATTTTATTACAGGGTTACCAAATTCTGATGGTTAAAATATTCTCATGGCTATTATGTATCATCTCAATAAGTATGCTCATTTTTATTCTTTATAAGAACCATTTGTTCCTAGTATAGTAATTTTTTTTGTCAATATAATTCAAAAAGTCCATGGGACCCATAAGATCATTATCAGTGATAGAGACCCATTTTCACTAGTAATTTATAGATTGAGTTATTTACATGTTTGGGCAACTAGTTGTCTAATAGTTCATCCTATAGTCCTCAATTTGATGACAAACTAAGGTAATCAACAAATGTCTAGAAGGATTTCTCTATTATTTTGTTTTTGATAAACAAGATAAATTGGTTCATTGGTTGCCACTTTTTAAATGGTGGTATAATAATTTTGTTCATAGTTCTTTTAAAATGTCTCCCTTTGTGGCACTATATGGACACCACCATCCATATATTACTTCAAACTTAAAGGTCAATCCTAAATTTCATGCAATTGAAGAACATATTCACCATCAACAAGAGGTCCTTGCAAGTTTGCATGAAAATTTAGCTATGGCCAAGAATTACATGAAGCAACAAGAAGATAAACACAAAAGTGAGAGGAATTTTAACATTGGTTATTGTATATTTGTTCACTTGTAGTCATATAAGTAGATGTAATTAAGACAAAAAAAGGATAACATGTTGTCCCTTAAGTATTATGGGCCTTATCAGATCTTGAAAAAAATTGGTAATGTGGCCTACAAGTTAGAGTTTCCTTCATCCACTCACATACATCCAATATTTCATGTATCATACCTAAAGAAAGTCATTAGACACATAGTTTCTAGTCAAATAGAATTACCATAATTTCATGAGGAAGGAAAAGTTTTTCTTGATCTTGAGGTGATCCTTCACATGTGCAATAAGCAACTACATTCAAGAGCGATTATAGAGTACATGATCAAATCGAAGAATCTACCATGTGAATATGCCACTTAGGAGGATGAATAATTTCTTGAATAACATCTAGATTTGCCACAATTTTCATAATGGTGTTGTTTTGAAGGGGTAGGACTTGTTATTCCCTTAACCATTAGTGTGTCTAGGGATATCTGTCACAGACTTGTGGCTTACATACCTATTTTATATACTTGTTACATTTCTCTATGTTCTTAGCTAGGTTAGCCTATGGAATAACCTTGGCTAAGTAGAATATATATAGAAGGTAGTGGTTATTATTTATTCATTATGTTAAGTATTCTACTATTAGTGTATTTTTGTGGAGGTTTCCCCCTCGAAGTGGTTTTGCTAGATTATCTAATATTTTGCTATGTTGTCAATTATTGTCATGTGATCTCTCATATTTTCCTTTTTTTGAGAAATAAAATCATTCTATGGAAACATCTAAGTAATTTCATTACAAATACATTTCCATAAGTTATATTTTCCCAAGCATGTATTAAAATTATTAAAGTAAATCTATTTTTAAAATTCAATAGTTACAAGTTAATATGTACCTCTATGAGTGTTTGTATGAATCATATTACAAAAAAATGCCTATTTATATCTCATCTAATAATGATGGAGGAGTGTCTACTCTATTCATCAAACTAAAAAACAACGTCGTATAGTTTTATATAAATTATTGAATATATATGCCAATTTATCTCCTTTATTAAACTAAGAGTGTATTGCATAGAAATGCACTTGAATTTTGAGATCCTTGATAGATAGATTTAACTTAACTATAGAACAAATATACATAGATTAAATTTACATAGACTTTAATATTAAGACCAATTTTTAACATCATATATGTAAATGGTGTCTTACGAACATAGAAAAATGTAGTAGTGGATGGCCCACTAGCTATAAATATAGGCTGAGTAAGATCAAATAATGTAGTTGTGGACCATGATAATTAAAGCATTGTCTCCTCATAGAACATAAAAAATTACCTATATAATAGTTAATGTATGTGTAAATTAATTATTAGATTTTAAATGTATAAATATAACTTAAATTTAACATGAAATTTTTACAAAAGATACTTGTACATGTGAATAGGTTGACATGTGCACAACCAA
Organism: Torreya grandis; assembly: GCA_037957365.1. Lineage (NCBI taxonomy): Eukaryota > Viridiplantae > Streptophyta > Pinopsida > Cupressales > Taxaceae > Torreya > Torreya grandis. The sequence goes on along the minus strand of JARHVA010007592.1, from coordinate 459,427 downwards.
CATGCATGACAAAAACACATCACTCAAGAGTATATCATCCAATCCCTCTAAAGTAATACCATCCACATCTAAAGGAGAATTTCATATATCAGGACAAGATCTATAAGGGTGGCCTCAGGTATGAACACCAAGTAGAGTATATCTTGCATATGTTTTTGAAAGCCTACTCATATGTTGAATGAGTGTATTCATAAGATCACTAAGCACATGTAGAGTGTAGATATCCACAACCTATTTCACTAAAAATATAATATCAATATGAAGTATATTCTATGTGGGGATCCTTTTTAAGTTTATTAGGCACATGATTTGCACCTCGTTGATCCTACATAGAGGCTTTCACTTAGTTCGACAACTCACCATAGTCAAAATAGTTTAGAATATCATTGAGGACAAAATCACAATAGATTTTAATAAAATAAATAAAATTGGACATCATGGTTGTTACATGGTGGATAATCAAACATGATCTATGATATGTCCTAAATATAAGCATTAATTAAATTATGGTGGCATTGATGGATTGGGAAATGTTTAACAGTTAGTGGAAATCATGTATTGGGGGTTGGGTCAATGAATACGTCATAGATTTAAACCTTTTTATTTATTTATTATTCACCTTAATTGATTACAATTTGTCATCATATTAATCCATACACCTACCCCTATATGATTCACATCTATCAATTTGACCTAATATCGACTCTAGGGTATTATCTAGATAGGGCCAGTGCATGTTTATGGAAGTGAGGTCCCTCATTATCCTATTTATTAAGTCAATTTAAATTTTATTTTCCACTATGTGTAGATCAATCCTGATGACTATCTATGTGAGCTTGTGGAACTATAAGAGGGAAAGGAGGGTGAGGCAAAGGCTTAAGAAGATTAGGTGAAGACTTAAGAGGTAGCTTAGACCGTTGGCCACTTTCACGAGGGTGAATTATTCAAAAAATATAATTTACCAATTAATCAATGAAAATAACAAAAAAAACCAAAATTTAAGGTTGTTATGTTTATTTTTTTATCACTTACCTTTTCTACATGGTGGCATCACTGATTTAGAGATGTCTTTCGCTTTCCAACAAAGATCTGACAATGATTGGGGGCTCTCCACAAGTAAAACACAATCACATTGGGGTAGTGAGCATGATATAAAACTTAACATGTGTTTATAAATTGGAATCTATTTTTAACACAGGGAACACATACACATTATAAAGCATGGAAATTACTTGTACAAAATATGTGCGCATTATAATGAATATATGTTATTGATATTAAAATATGTATGCATTATGACTTTGCATCCAGAGCTAAAAATTAAAATAACGTTTACATGTTATGAGCATAATGAATATGCATTATTGGAATAACACGTGCATATTATGGGCAAAATGTATATGCATTATATATAAAATGTATATAGATTTTGAGGAATATCCACAAAATTTTCCCCCAACTCTATGCACACATCTTAAAATTCATTATGGTAATTTATTTTAGATTTTCCATTATTTATATTATTAATAATGTTCATCCTTACAAAAATTATATTTTTTTAACTTCTCATGATGTTTTTATTGATCTTCCTTTCTCTCAACATTTTGATATTTCACTGTACATGTCTCAAAATCCAACAGGTCTTATAGATAAATGAATTCTCAATGTGGAAACATAGGAAATTTATTTTTCTTTGGACTAAAATTTTTACACAAATCAAATATGTCAAGTTAGGATTCAAAATAATCTTGGAGGTTCATTCACAATATTCTTAAATCACATTGATAATTATTGCATAGTGTTTATTTATTATATTAAATTCATATTTTCTTTCCAATTTGTTTTAGCATAATAAAACACTTTTGTTTTTGGATTACCGCAACCTATTAATGGAATCTCTATGTTATTAGCTTTTACCAACATACAT
>JARHVA010007592.1:415000-450000 GCA_037957365.1 Torreya grandis | reverse complement strand
ATGTTATTACATGGCCTTAGGTGGTTATATGTTGCTTTATTAATTAACCTCGCTCAAGCTATTTTTTTAATTAGACGTGTTAGGGGATTTTTCATGGATATCAAGTTGAAGTTAAATTTTCATAGGGGCACATGTTATGTCTATATTAATTATATACCCTATGCAACATGTCACCATGGGTCTATAACTGGATTATAACATGTTGCATATTGCCATTGGTCATGGGTGCCCAACCTATCAATACCTAATTCTCAATAAGATCATGTGGAGGTATTTTACTCATTTGGTAAACTTGGGTCGACATTTCTTGACTATTAGTGGGTCCACATAGTTTTCTACTATTAGGTCCTAATTTTGTAATCTTTGATAAGGCTAGTACTATATCTCTTATCCCCATGGCTAGGTGTAGCCTCTCTATTGATTGTAAGGACTCAGATTGATAGCATCTAATTGTCAATGGGTCCATGAGGTGGTTCCTCATTAGGTCTTTCCTTTTGAAATTTATCAATGGGATTAACAAATGGTGGTGATTTTGGGGTTTTGTGATACAACGACATGTATACAATTGTGGCCAAAATATCAATTTTTTTTTATCAAGAGTCATTTCATGTGTTTTATGTATAGTTACACACCATGACATTTTCATATCCATTTGTCTTCAATTAGGTTGTTTAATGGGAGGAATTTGAGGATGTTAAGGATTATAAATATCACATGGGGGACCAAAGTATTTTTTGAATGTAACAACTATATATATATATATATATAGGTGATGAAGGTGGCTTTGAATTTACATTGTAGATAATGTGAACAATTTCTCTAATGAATCCATTAACTAATCCTTCTTTCACCCATAGATTCAATGGTAGCATGATTTTTTATCCTTTATTTAGAAGCAAGGTTGATTCAAATTGAGTCTAAAAGTCGTTAAGTTTGTTTATTTTCTTCCTTTATTTGGTTTTACATAATGTGATTAGATTATTTAATGATTTTAACATTTACTTATTATGAAGTGTTGCCAATATGTTAGTTGCTTATAAATGTGTTGAGATTTTAAAATATTATTTTTCTTCTAGAGGCATGAATGATGTTATTAATGATATGGGCATATTCCAATTTTATTCTATTGGGTTTGCATTTCTGATGTTAGTTGATAAATTTTTGAATAGCAACTGATTTTCTATGCATCCTTGTTGATGGCTTCCAAACTAGTTATCTTGATATTTAAGAAAGTGCTATGACATTCAAGTATCTACACTTTTATATTATGGGCTTATTGGTACATGTGAACAACTATTGGAAAAAGAGAAGGAAATTCCATAGAAAGTAATCCCTTAATGTTATATTCATTGATAGAGGAGCTACTAACATTTGGCCAATTGATTATAGGTGGGATGCCACACTTTTTATTATTTGTATAGTCTCTTATGTGGTTGAATTCTCTTCATTTATTTGGAATAGAAGATACAAAAGATGACATTTGGTTGTAATTTAGATTTTTAGGTGCACGTATATCATCATTCAAGCCTATATTATTGATTTTCACATATCAAATCTCCATTGTAATGTGGCAAAGGATGGAAGAGATATCATTAGATTTAGATGGAAAGGTGTCAAATAAAAGATAGTCTAGTTACATGTCTCTATAATAGGGGTCATTCCCCATTTGTATTTGTATTTGTATTACCCACCCTGTAGATGGGTTACTTGTAATATTGGATTAGCTCTTTTGATAAGTGTTTCTTCTACTAGTGTGATAATAGATAGACCTTTAGGCTATATACACATATCCATGTTATTATAAACACAAAAGTGATTATTATTTTTCTTTGCATTGCACCTACAATAATTATGTTCACCAAGGTAATTTATTGTTTTAATACCTCGATACGATTCCCTAAAAATTAAAGATGGATGTATTGATTAAAGACCATATATTATTTCATATGAATCATATTTAAGGTTGATTTTTCATGACCCATGAATGTTAACAATTATCATAATAAAAAAAATTATTTGCTAAATTATTACAAATGTTATGTATAGTCTTATTTATTTTAAATGAAAATAATATACTATGTAGAGGTATAACTATTTGAAAGAGACCAATAGATATAAATGATCATATTTATATGGATATAAACATGAAGAATATGTGGCTCTATGTGAATTTTAGTATGGGTGTAATCATATAATTATAGGCAATTTTACAGACATGTTTTGACTATAAAAAATGAAGTTTACTTCTTTTATAAATTTATCATAATTTTTTTTTCAATATATTTAAAATAAAATAAAGTTTTATCTATTTAAAATAATCTATGTGTGTGTTTCATACATACATACATACATATTTAAAAATCTACATGTCAAACGGTTACCAATATTCAAATATAAATTATAAATACCAAATTAATGTCTCATTCAACATCACCCTCATCAAATGTAAAATAAAGTCTAATTCGATAAAGTATGACTAACGTTATAAACTTATTAGTTAAACCCCATGTTTATTATTGTTTTTTATTAAAATTTATTAATAAGGTATACTTTATTATATTTGTTCATATATTATAAACTAATTAATTAATTTGGGAAACTATAAATACTGATGTAATCTAATTAATTGGACCATAATCCAAATTTCATATGTTTTACATTCAATAATCAAAATCACAATATATTCAAATTATAGATGATAATGAGCTTTTTCTTTAAATAATTTTTAAATTAGAAAGATATAGATTAAGTTTCTATTTAAATTCAAAATATTTTGTATTAAGGAAAAAAAATTATAAATATTTTTCAGTTTTATATATGAATAATTTTTTTTTAAGTATTTCAATACACATATTGTGTATTAATTAAGTCATTTCATTTTTACATTTAAAGTATATCATCAATTTTGTATTTTGTCTTTTTAATAAATTTTAAAATATTTTAATAAGTAAGATGTGTGTTAATTATGTCATTTTTATGTTTTCTAGATTATGGGTAAATATTTATATAGAGTTTGGAGTTATGAATTGGGTAACATTTTTACAGAGACCAAAATTATGAACCAACTCATTTTTTATTGGAACTATGAACCACTCTAGGGCGTAAATTAAGAGACTCATATCTAACATAAAGTAGAAAACAACCATCTCCAATATTAAAAACATCAATAATGGCCATAAAACAACCTGACAAAGAACTCCAAAAATATTGATGGGATGCAATAACCATCACAGCAGCTCAAACCATTAAGCACCACCAGAACCATAGACATCACAGACAACACCAATGAGATGCCATAGCCAACGACAACATGAACTGATAAAACCATCCAAGCTACAACACAAATCATCAATTAACCAAAAATATGTAAGGGTTTTGATCACTATACCCACAACCAAGAACTAGAGGGTTAGAGGGTCCTATAACCTTAACCAAGGATAGTAAGTGGGTTTAAAGATCACACAACCATGAAAACACTAAAAAAGGGTTTGAAGAGATCCACAACCTTAATAAATCATAAAAGAGGGTTTGATGGATCCCACAACTATATTAGGTCAACTATCTTATACTAATCTTCTACTTATTTAAACCAAAATCACTTCTTGTACATAATTATAGCATGACTAATGAACAAGAACACCCACTCAACCAAGCAATAGCTGAAAACATGTGAGGGGGAAGCCACATAGAACTTATCCTCACCCTGGAGGAATAAAACAAAACTAAAACAATGACCAATATGCAGTGCAACTGCCCATGCAAGGCTCAAGATAAAGTTAGAATGAATCTAGACCCTTCAAGATGGGGATCCTAGATAGTAAGAGAAAACTATCTAGAGCATCCATCAGTTAAAATAATGGGACATAGCAAAGACCCCTATCCTAGCCTAGTATTTCCCTCCATGGCAAAAAAATTAGAATGAAACTATGACCAAACACCCTTGACCACCCTCTGGGCACGAGTTCAAGCCCACATTGTGCATAGTCTGCAAACTAAGAGCTCATTCGAGATCATGTCAACATAGTTGTGCCAAGGAAAGAATTATAAATAAATTGTCCTCCATGTAGAGTTCGTATCCAACTCCACATATGCGCACAAAATAAGACAAACTCCCCACAGTGTTAGCATAGGCTCCTTTGAAATAGTCATGAGCTTGGAAAACACAAGAAAAAATTTGAATGATTGGTTAACCATCTAACAAGCCACCAACAAGCCAACTCCATTCTCAAAGAAGTACTACCAGTAACCAGAGACCTGCCTCCATCTATCTTCAGTATTCAAATGTGGGTCATCATCGTCAATTGTCATCTCCTTCCCCTAACTTATCTGTTAACCCAAAATTTTTGAGGAATTCAAAATATTACCACCAATTTTTTTTAGATATTTGAGGATTCGAAGAGGACCCTCCATTAAAGAAAGACAAACTTCTAGTTTGTCGGGCTAGTGTCTGCCCCTAAACTGCAATGCATCACAAAGTATCTGATAAGAATTGAACTCGAAACCTAAGTGACCAAAGTTGTTGATCCTATCCACTCGAACTAATCCTTGAAGTTGAATTTAAAAGATTTATTACTTACCTCTTCTTTTCGCATTATTATTTTTGTTAGTGTTTTATATTGTATCAATATATTATCATTAATATAATAATATAATGTAGTGTTTATTTATGTAGTATTCATATTTTTATAATATTATAAAACATATATATTAATATAATTATAATACTAGATGTTAGACTCTATCCTTATAATTGGTAGAATAAATATTATTTATATTATTTTTAATGACATTTCTAACTTAAAAATAGAAATAAAATTAAATTATTTTTCAGAACATTCCAAGTTTTTAAAAATATTTTCAATAATATTTATTCCATATTACATTGTTTAACATCTGTAATTTTATCTTTCACCACCAACCTTTCAATATTTTTTTACTCCATATTTCATTGTTTCACACCCTTAACTTCACCAATATTTGTATTCATTCACAATAATTTCAAATTTCTTAGTTAACATCTAATAGTTTCATGTTCCTAACTCCTCTCCTATATTTTATAGCTTTCAATAATATTTGAATACATTTAACTCCATAATACGTTGTTTCATGCACAATATGCAAACCGCCTCAATGAATTGAGGAGTTGGAATTTGCGTTGTGGTAACCAAGTCATCGACTAATTTGATAGGAATAGTTAGCTATGAAAACTGCCGACGAAAACCACTCAGCATCTATAAAACCGGAAACATTTATCACTTTAGGAACACATTTCAAAATATATGGCAACATTCGATTGGGTAAAAAACGAATATCTTTTTTCGGTTTCTCATATAAAATGAATTTAAAAAGTTGTCATACCAATAAAAATGCCTTAATAAAATAATTTGAACCAATCATCCACATAAAAATAATTTAAAGTGTTTGTAAATATCAGTTTTCATTTCAAAATTATTATTTATAAACAGTTTTCCCTTTTACTTAATTTTATTATAATTCTGACATATTTCTACGCTTCTCCGATGTTAGTGGGCCGTATAATACAACTTTCAAAAATTATCTTAATTCCATAGTTCAACGTCCTTACATTTAGATTCCCAAACCATTATGGCCTTTCTAGTCCTCTCTTTTCTTCTTTTATTTTTTAATAACGAAAATCCAACCGTGTATATGTATTGCAACCTCTAGAAAAACGTGGACTGTGGCATTCGGGGCTCACAGCTCTCTATTCATCTTCAACAATCTTTTTACATACATCTTTCATTTTATTTTTTTACTTCTCTGACATCGTAATAATCCGAATTACATTCAAATTCTTTCTATTCTCTTTTCCGATTTATCATTATGAACCCAATTTTACATTAGTTTATAATCAAATTTTGTGTGTATGATGAGAAAGCCAACATAACTCTGTGTGTATGATGTAATCTGCAACACGCTTAGATGATGGTCTTAATCTGTAGAATTGTCTAAAATTGGACAGAGTGGTTCGAATATGGTTTCAAGACTAGGTTTCCATCGTCGTGAGAACGAATCCCAAGCTTTCTGCTGCTGATTCCCAATGTCCGTTGGATTAAGGGAGCCATAAGGTCTTCCATCGCCTTATTCCCGTCGATCGACAGAAGAGAAGAAGCCTCTTCTTTACTCAATTGAATAGTGAGGCGCACGGTTGATCCTTTATCAGTCGACGAAATAATCCTCGACTTAATATCATCCGATTCTTCAGTGGCTAAATTTCTATCCGAAAAAGATTTCAGGTACATTTTTGGTCGAGTGGATTCAGAAGCCGTCGAGGAGGAAACAGGAATGAGAAAGTAGAGTCGACCTGGTAAGAAGGTTTTTTTTTTTTTTTTAATTATAAATTAATTGATGGTGAACTCTCTTTAAGTAAGTTTAAAAGGACTTTCTTTATTAAACTTTTGATAGTGAGGCAAAATTTAAACGGATATGAGATAAGTTCCATGATAAGCATCTTACGTAATACGAAGTCAAATATTTATCAACAATTTTGCTCTTAGTTAATGTCAAACGTTAAAAATATCTAGTACACGTGTAATTTTGTCGATATTTATAAATGATTTAAGATACTTTTTAATCGTAAAATTGTATTATTATAAAGATCATGTATATTTTTTTATTATCATTTTAGATTAATCTTTTATTTGCACATTTTTCTCAATGTTTGCAGATATTTTTTCTTATATAATCTTTCTTTTTCTCTCGCATGCCTCTTCTCTCCTCCATTCTTCTTTCTTATAGTCCCTAGAGTTTTCCTTAAAAATATACACTATTGTCCTCCCTCCCAACTCTCTCCCCACACCTTGTTTTCATCATGCCAATAATTGTGGGTCCTTTATTGGCTTTCTTGCTCGTTGCAGCTTGTGTACTAATATGGTACTAATTTTAATTCAATAAGTCTATAAATATACATGTACATTAGTGAATTTTAGTCATATAGTGAATGAATATAAACAATCAATTTAAACTTTTAGATCGTACAATCAATTTAAAGTTTTAGATCGTATATTCAAGAATCTAAAGAATTTTCAAGCATTTACTACAACATTTTTAAAAAATCAAGAATTCATTATGTCAATAAAATCATAACAAAGTAGACACTACATCACACTAATGGCTTAGTAGCATTATACTTGGCTTGATGTTTTCAATATTGTAAACTGTTGAGAGGTGTCAAAAATTAATAGATGCTTTAAAATCCCATTGACACCAAGCATAGGCTCCAAAACTAGTATTTTTATTTAGTTTTGTAAGCTTAGTTGCTCTCTATTAAAACTTTAAACTACCCATGATCAAATTAAAATCGGAGCATTGTTCACATGCATAAATGGAAGAGAGGTGAGTTACAAAACTAAATAAAAAAACCCAATATCTCATAAGAATAACATCGTATGTGAAATTATAAAAAGATCTTAACTGATCATCTATGGTAATATACATAGAGGAAAAGTTATTTATAGAATTTGAAAAAACAAGCTTCTCTTTCCTTATTGGCCACATTTAATAGGAAAATATGATTCACCAATGAAGAGGTGGAGAACTAATGACTAGAGGAAAGGTTAATTTACTTACCATATTCTAAGCATAGGAAATTTTGCGCAATGGTGCACATATCAAACTTTAGAATTTTAAACTATCCTGGACTAACTCAATAAAAGGTACATAGTATATTGCACCAACATATTCCTTAAGTTCAACTTAGGTAGGATATAGAAAAAAATGAACCATAATTTCCTCTGAAATGGGTCCCAAAACTAGGCATTATGAGGTACCTATGTACAAATATCAATAAGATATTGTGGGATACCAAGTGTCCCTATGGATGCCAACCTAATTTAGTAAAATTTATGGGTATTCAAATACTACAACTACCAATTAAAACTAGTAATTAGTGCTCTACATGAGGCTTAGTCATTACAAATACTTGTCTTAAAAAATGGGTAAATAACACCTAAAGAAGCATTGCACATACATCCCCTCATAATGCTAAATTGGGTGGTGGAAGATGGTGATACTAAAGGATCTCTCTCATGAGGTCATAATGAAGTGATAAATAAATTGACAAGTAAAAAAAAAAAATTAAAGTAGGAGGAGATGACATAATAGGTCGAAAGTGATGCAAAAATTAGCCAACTTCTTCTTAAGTTCTATAAAAATATTTTGGCTATTATGCCTATCTAGGGTCATTAAAATTTTAACTACAAGGTGGGAATATCCACATGTGTGCATAGAAGACATGAGTGAACACCTAGGACCACAATAAAAAAAATGAGATATACAAAAATCCTCATATGGGTTATGGCTAAAAATGTGTCTAATAAGACTCATGTACAAGCGAGGAATAAAGCATGATTATTTTGCTTTAAAAAATGACAGTTGCACAAAAACATTATTATTATATAGTAAAATAATCTCCTAAAAATTGAATTAAGACACATAGAAATATTCCTTAAATGTATTGAAACAAATTAAATGAGTGGAAGTGGTAGACGAAACTAACCAACTACTTCTCAAAATTGTGAAGAAACTCACAAAATCTAATTTTTTTGCATGAGTGGACTAAGATCTAGTACTTAAAACACATATAAATTTATAGATGTTGGAGATGCTATAATTCACTCACTAGATGAAAAAATTAGTGTTTCAAGGTGTTAAAAAGTTAAAGGAATTGATTGGATGTTTACAAGAGTGGTCCAAATCCACCACTTGAACTTCATGTTAAAAAACATAGGATTTATGTTGAAAAAGTGTGTCATGTGAAAAGGGACAACTTTTAGTTAATAAAATCTCAGAACCTTGACCATGTATGGTACCCTGTAAAAATTTAGGGGAATAAAAGGTATTTCCATTACAAGAGAATATGCTTAAATAATGATCATGAAACCCATCACAAGAGTGTAAGAAATTAGCATATAAAAAATCTGAAATGTGGCACAAAATATTTGTCCCAAAAATAATCCCAAAAAGAATTTTGCCCCTTACAAAGGAAAAAAATGATATGTGAGAAAAAAACCAAAATTTAATCTCTCATAAGTATGCAATGTCAGTTACAATCCCAAATAAAAAAGAAAACACTAGACTATAGTTTCATAAATAATGAATCATATCTGCGACTACATCTAGGTTCTAAAGGAAAAATATGCACATTATAAAAAATATACAAATAAAATATTGATGGTTTAGAAAATATTGTCAGGATCTAGAACATAAAGCTCTGATACCACTTTGTCAGGATTAGGAGCACAATTGATTACCTTCTATAAGAAAATAAACATGGAATTTAACCAGAAGTAACAAGTAACAAGAAATCTAAAACAACATAGAATTTGAGAGACAATACACAATTGTATTCAACTCATCTAGAAAGAAAATACAATAAAGAAGATGCCACACTCTTCTCACACCTCTGAGGCTTCCCACACCTCTAACACTTCTAGTAATTATCGATCAAGAGTTCTCTCTCAATTACAGTCACAACAATCAACTCAAACACAAAGTTGTTGTTCACCTCCAACCAGTCAGTAACAATATTGCCAGTACACAAGTACTCAAAGTACTTCAAGTAGATCTCCCATGAACTTGCAAAAACCTGCAAATCAAAAGATCTTACTTACCATGTAGATCTACTCCCTGCTCTTTCACAACCTGCAGATCAACCTGATCTTACAATTGGAAGGATCTCTTCCTTGCCTTATATACAATACAAGCCCATGAGTCTATTATATAGATCCCACGAAAACAATAATTAGGCACCTAATTACAATAATTAGACATGAAACTCAAGACTAAAATTAGTCTTTTACATGCAAACAATCAGTTTGTTAACAAACTATTCGTGAAACTTGCAGTTCAAGAACCGCACAGACGACTGATGTCGGTCACTATCTGTCTAGAGATGACCGACGTTGGCCAATCCCTTACTGATGTTAGTAGCTTCCTGTCTACCCTTAACTGATGTTGGTTGGCCTGACCGATGCCGGTGACTATGACATTCAACAACCTTCCATGTTTGCATCTGGGTAAAGCTTTTAGCTCCATAACCTAACAATCTCCCACTTAGAGATAAACAATTGCACCTATACCTGTACCTGTACATCCTCTAACTTTTTTGTGTGGCTTGTATCCCTCTTCAAGCTCAATATTGAAGACCAACCACCACACAACCTATGGTGCTACACTTGTCATCCAAGTAACTTGCCATATCTGATTCTACATACCCATGTAGAGAAGTGTCTGACCCTGCATCGCATGTATACCTGTTGCTAGTCCCTCTTAGATACCTAAGAATCCATTGAACTTCTCTACATGGGGCAATATCAGGGCGTACACATGTACTCAACCTCATCATGTGATTGGGGACTCTATTCTGTGAACTGTCCATCCATTCTTTCTCATATTGACCACAAACTTTTTGACAGATCCCACTATTGGGGCAATATCAGGGCGTACACATGTACTCAACCTCATCATGTGATTGGGGACTCTATTCTGTGAACTGTCCATCCATAGGTGTGCTTGCCGGTTCTGCATCCTGCACTTCCTTATTCACACAATCATCCAGAGACACCATCAACCTGTGATCTTCCCTATCTCTAAGAATACTCATGCTAAAGAATTTTGCTGCTTCCAAATTCTTCATGACACACCTTTGAACTAACTTTACCTTTAGCTCAGCAACTCCCTGTATGTGTAACCCTGCAACAAGCATACACACTACATACAGTAATAGGATAATGTAGCTAATATTATCGAATCTGGTAAATAAACCACAATGGTCACACCGACATTGACTAAAGCCATGCTTTGTCATATACCTGTCAAACCTCCATTGTCCTGCAGCTTTTTCAAGACCATATGCACTGGCCTTCCATCTCACGTATCCATTCTCTCTCTTCGTTAACTCAGTTGGCAACTCTACCAAAGCTCCCATTTGGTTCTCTCCCAAAGAATCAACTTCCTCATCCATGCCATGCTCCCACTATTTTCTAGATTCTACCTGCTCTACTTCTTTAAAACTTCCTGGTTCTTGACTATCAGTGAGCAACAAGTAATGTAAAGAAAGGGAATAATGAATTTGAGGGTTACTTACCCTTTTAGTCCTCTTTATGTGTGTTTGAGACTCCTTGACAGCTTACTGTCTGCCCACAATCCATTTTTTGGTCGACCTTAGTCTACACATGATCGATGTCTAATCCTCTTGATCGCTGACATTGGTTCCCTGACCGATGTCAGTGTCCTATCCACCGATGTCGATTCCCTGACCGACGCTGGCGTCCACCTATCTACCAATGTCGGTTCTACCTAACTGATGATGGTACCTATGTTTTCTTATGAGTGATGACTTTTTACCTATGAGCTTACTTTGAATCATAACCTTGTTCAAACTGCCCTGCTTAGAATTATTTAGCCCATGTGACTGATCTTTGTTCATCATCTTCTCCTTAAACACCAAGGCTTTCTTATTCTTTCCAAAAACATCATATTTCCTCTTTTTGCAATAAACTCGATCCTTTCTTGTAGTTGTAGTTTCAATAAACCTTACTTTCTTCTATTGCTTACAGAAATCTTGATCTATGCCTCCCAGATCTAAACTCTTAATTTTTGACTTAAGAACATGCATCCCCTTCTTTTTCATGTGACCAAGCCTACAAAGCCACATCTTTGAATCTACATCTGAAGTAGATAAACCAGAAGGAGAATCAGTAATACAAGTAGATAGATAATGAGTACCTACTTTCTTACCTCTTGCTAAAACAAGTGCACCCTTAGTAACTTTCCAAGAGTCTACTGTGAGAGTTATTGTGCATCTCTCATCACCCAACTTTCCTACAGAAATCAAATGCTACTTCAGAACTTGGACATGCATGACATCCTTCAACACCCATGTGTTGTCTGTCTATAATTTCAGTCGCACTTCCCTTTTGCCAACCATTTGACAAGGCTTTCCATCCCCTAAATAAATCTCTCCAAAGTCTCCCTGGACATAATCATGAAAAGATGCTCTATTTGGGGTTGCATGGAAAGAGGCACCAGAATCTAAAACCCAAGATTCCACTTTATCCAAGGAACATACAAGAGCATCCTCTGCAACAATATCTACAACATCTGCTTCTTCATTTCCTTCATGCTGATCTTCAACCAACCAACAATCTTTCTTTACATGCCCTTTCTTTCCACAATGCCAGCAGTTTTTCCTGCCAGGCCTGGATTTAGGTCTCCTTCCTTTCTTTGACTTCCCTTACTCGATCTTCTCTCTTTACTTTCCTCTACTTTCAACACTCAAAGCATTCCCTGATGATTCACCTGTGCTTTTCCTACAAATTTCTTCATTCAAGATTACATTAACAACATCATCCACTTTTAAGATATTTGAAGTAGACACAGTATTAGTAACTGCCATTACCAAACTATCCCAACTTTCAAGTAAGGAGCACAAGATTAAGAGAGCCTTAATTTCATCATCAAAAACAATATTGACTGAAACTAACTGATTTACTAATCCATGGAAATCACTAAGATGACTATGTGTTGATCCACCTTCCTGCATTTGCAAATTAAATAATTGCTTCATAAGAAATACCTTATTCAAAGCCGAGGGTTTTTCATATAAATTTGCCAAAGATTCCATTAACTCTACAATTGTCTAAGCCTGTGATAAGTTAAAAATCACAGACGATGCCAGGCTCAACCTTATAGTTTTCAGAGCCTTTCGATCAAGAACCTTCCATTCTTCATCTTTCATATCCGTGGGCTTGCTTGCAACCCCACCCAACGGTAAGTATAGATCTTTCTGATATAGATAATCTTCTATCTGCATCCTCCATAATTGATAATTCGTGCCATTGAATTCCTTCATTCTTAGCTTACTTTCTTCTGCCATTGCTATACTCCCACTCAAATAGAAACCCCTGTGAGTGACCTATAATTAAAACACAAACCCCTGCTCCCTGCAACTTAGCTTTGATACTGCTTTGTCAGGATTAGAAGCATAATTGATTACCTTGTATAAACAACTAAACATAGAATTTAACCAGAACTAACAAGTAACAAGAAATCAGAAACAACACAGAATTTGAGAGACAATACACAATTGTATTCAACTCATCCAAAAATAAAATACAATAAAGAAGATGCCACACTCTTCTCACACCTTTGAGGCTTCCCACACCTCTAGGACTTCCATTAATTCTCGATCAAGAGTTCTCTCTCAATTACGGTCACAACAATAAACTCAAACACAGAGTTGTTGTTCACCTCCAACCAGTTAGTAACAATACTACTAGTACACAAGTACTCAAAGTACTTCAAGTAGATCTCCCATGAACTTGCAACAACTTACAAATCAAATGATCTTACTTACCATGTAGATCTCCTCCCTGATCTTGCACAACCTGTAGATCAACCTGATCTTACAATTGAAAGGATCTCTTCCTTGCCTTACATACAATACAAGCCCATGAGTCTATTTTATAGATCCCATGCAAGCAATAATTAGACAGCTAATTACGATAATTAGACACACAAATCAAGACTAAAATTAGCCTTTTACATGCAAATAATCAGTTCATTAACAAACAGTCTGTGAAACTCACAGTTCAAGAACTGCACAGGCAATCGACATCAATCACTATCTGTCTGGAGATGACCGACATCGTCTAATCCCTGACCGATGTCGACAGCTTCCTATCTACCCCTGACCGGTGTCAGTTGGCCTGATCGATGCTGGTGATTGTGACATTCAACAACCCTCCATGTTTGCATCTGGGTGAAGCTTTTAGCTCCACAACCTAACAAATATGAATCCATTAATGAATGCTAATTTTAGGAAAATACCAGTGTCATATAGAAACAAAAGGTCTAATAAAAAAATGTTTGTGTTATAATCATGAGAACAACAACAAAAGTGAGAGCCTAATGCATGAGCATCATATTTGTAAACAAGTTTGAGATTGTTTTTGTCTTAGTATGTGTCTTGGATTATATAAGAGTCATTTTAGTCTAATTTATTCATTAGGAGTACTTGAGTAATGATGAGTAATCTTAGGGAATCCATTTAGTGGTTTCTTGCCAAACTTGAAATTTAAATTTTCATATGCTTAAATTATAAAATCAAATGAAAAATACATGTTTTTAAAAATTGGTGTATGTATCATTGGTTATATAGGGTATTATACATATTAGGGGGTAGGTATACAACATAATAAGGTCATAATTATCACCAATAATTAGGTATGCTTGAATAAGCCTATTTGTAGCATGTATTTTCTCATCATAGATAGGCTAAATGAACATATTTTGGAGTTTTGTTGTATATTCCTAGATTGGAGAAATGAATCACAAGTGGAATAGATTAATATGAAAATTTATTAGAATCTTCCAATGAAGGATAAATATTAAAATATTTGAATTTGATCATACTTAGGATACACTATGAAGAAAAAGTCCATGTATGACAGTCTGCCATTGTTGGAGCATTGTATTTGCATAATTTACAATAAATATAGAAGTGTTTTCTAAGTTTATATAATTTATTAGTTATTTTATTGTAGTTTTACATTTTAATATATCTTACTCAAATAAATAAAGAGCTTTTAAGGTCATATAGACCTCTTTCCATTCACAGATCTTGTTTTCTTTAAACACCCTATTCACAGTCATTTGTTTGATGAGTAATCTTGTGCATGGTTTCAAACTAAGTATTGTAAAGGTTGGAGAGTTTATTTAAGAATTTTATAAAATTTTTTACATCAATAAATAGTTCTTTATCTCTATTAAATATCAATAATAAGCTTTGAGGTCTAGAAGTTGTAGGACAACCTTAGTTATAGGGTTGTGAACACAAAAGAGTGATAATTTCTATTTTGAACCATTAAAAATTAATTTGTTTTTGGAATTATAGTTAATAGAGTTTACAAAGTGGTTTGATACTTTAAGGAGGTTTACAAACACATTTATAGCTAATTGTGTGCTAGAAATCCTGAATTCTAAGTTTTCTTGGCAATGAAGGAGAAAATTTGTCTAATTTCCTCAATTTTGATCTTATAAGGGTCAAGTAAAGTTTTAGTAACCTTTAATATGTCTGTGTAGACCTACTATAAGTTTAATTTTGATTTATAAAATTATATCTTGAGTTTTTACTTGTTTGAGCACCATTAGGTCTCTAGGCCTAAAACAAGGCATTAAACTCTTTTGTGAATTCTCTTATAAAACCAATACTCAGATTGGATTTGTCACTGTTAAGAGGAAATTTATTGTGTTTAATACTTTTATAAAACTTAAATTCCTTTCTTGATGAAGTCTCTTATTTCTTAAAACCATTAGTGTATGACTATCATAGAAAACCTATTTTGAGACAAAGAATAAAATTGAATAAGGTGAGTGAGTTAAGTGTCTTAAGCAGATAAAAAATAAGTGAATCATATTTTGGTATCAAAGCACAATATTCTATGCAATAAAAATGTCTAGGGTTAGATCAATATGTTAAATAATGCAAGCAAAGACCATAGCATGAGGAGTATCAAGGAGACAAGTAACCAATGTAGTGTTAGTTAAAGAGATCATAAGTCTAAACATCAGAATGGAGGAAATATAACTATAAAAAAGGAGAGGATTGGATATTGTATATTTTATTGATAGGAAAGATGATGAATATAAATAAGAAGCATTGTAAGTAGAGCTAAAAGGACCTAAAGAGAGACCTCTGAAGTCAATAGTGGGAACAACCTCCAAACCAAAGGTAGATATACCTATGTGTGATGGAAATTTAAATGTTTAAGAATAAATTAATTGAACTAGCATCTAGGGTAAAGATTTTGAGTATGAAAATGTGGAAAAATAAATGAAAATGAAATTTGTTGTGAAAAAATTGAAAGGCCATGTCTTTGTATGGTGGGATAGTGTGCAAACAAAGATGAGAAGGAAAGGAAAGGGAAAAATAACAAGTTTGGGTAGAATGGTGTCAAAGTTAAAAATTGAATTCATGGATAAGTACTATCAAACCAAACTTTTCAAACAACTTCACAATCTGAAATAGAAAGTTATGGCAATAAAAGAATATACCAAGGAGTTCTATAGGCTGACTATAATGGTAGGCCACACAGAAGAATACTTAGATAGGGTATCAAGATATTTGAATGGCATATTTTTTTTTATACAAGATGATATCACTCTTCTTATCCCTTAGTAAATTAATGAGGCATATCAATATGCCTTATAAGAAAAAAAAATCTTGTAAGGAAGCAACCTTCACATGCTAGAGGAAGAAGCAAACCATATAGGGGTAGAGGACAACAAGGGGGAAGGTATCAACCTCAATTTCATTAAGTAAAAACCAATAGATTTAAAAGAGATGCATCACATTAATTAGGCGGGTACCTTTTAGAGGGAGAAGACCTCTTTGTAGATGTAGTAGTGGAGAATTCAATGATAGGTGTCTCAGGTATGGTAAATATGGACATATATCATATGAATGTTGAGAACATCCATGTACTAGCCAGGAAGTTATCATGTCACTCAAATATAATAGGAAAGAAGTGTAATTAATCCTATCTAAATGGATGCCCCAAGAGAAGGATAATCACTATTGATGAAGACAATCTTGTTAAAACCAACGAAGGAGCTTAAGGAGCCACCTCAAAGGAAAAAATAAATCAAAACTATATACAAGGCCAAGGGAAAATACTATCAAGTGATAATTTAGAGTGGTATAACTGATAATTTTGTTTGCGTAGAAATGGTAAGTAAGTTAAAATTGAACAAGGTAAGCCTTCCTACTCCCTATAAAGTTTGTTTAGCTTCAAAAGAGTCATTAAATTCTAGTTATTGAAAAATGTAATGTAGAATTTTATATTTGGAATTATAAAGACATTATCACATGTGATATAATGATAATGGACATTTGTCATATCCTCTTAGTAATTCCATGGTATTATGATAAACAAGCTATCCATGATGGTAAGCTCAACAATTATACATTTTTTAAGGATGGTAAGAAGCATGTTTTTAGACCTATCAAAGATAATGATGCAGCTATAAAAGAGGACATAAAGGTATTTTTGGTTATTGGGAAAGAGTTTTTACATAAAGTAAAAAAAGAAGAGGTGATATATGATTTTATTGGTAAGACTAACATAATTTTTTCTTATACTAAGCTTGATGAATTGTCTTTAGAGATTCAATATTTGTTAAGTGAATTCATGGATATTATATTAGATGATCGACCAAATTAATTACCTCCTAAAAGGATTATAATCCATCATATATATCTCATTCCTTGTGATATTTTACCTAATAAAGTTGCATACACAATGAATCCTAAGTAAAATGATGAGATTTAGAAGAAGGTGCAAGAATTGTTGGATAAAGGGTTGGTGAGTGCAAGTTTGAGTCCATGTACAATTCCTAAAATGCTATCTCTAAATAAATATGATGGTTGGAGAATGTGCACATATTCAAGAGCCATCAATAATATCAAAATAAGGTATAGAATTCCTTTGCCTGGGATTGATGATATATTAGATTGTCTTACTGGTAATAGATATTTTTTAAAGATAGTTATCACAACTAGATATCATCAAATAAGAATTAGAGAATGGGATGAATGGAAAACAACCTCAAAAACTAATGAAGGTTTGCATTAATGGTTTGTAATGCCATTTGGTTTAATCAATTCTCTTATCATCTTCATGATGTTGATGCATGAAGTGCTTAAGACATTCACATGAAATTTTGTTATGATATACCTTCATATTATGGTTTTTATTAGTTATAAATAAGATCATCTTGAGAATTTGAGTATGGTTTTAAAGAAGGAACAACAAGAAACTTTATTGATTAAACTTAACAAAAATACTTTATTAAATATTGAACTAATCTATTTGGGATTTTTGATCTCACAAGAATGACTAAAGATGAATATGGATAAGGTAAAAGTAATAGTGGAATGGCCTACACCCAAGAGTTCATTTGAGTTAAGGATTTTTCACTCACTTTCTAGTTTGTATATAAAATTCATAAGAAATTTTCGTACTATCTATGCATTTATGGTATAAACTATTAAGGGTAAAAAACATCCATTCAAGTGGAATGATGAAGCTAACAATTTTTTCAAATTTTGAAAAATAAAATTAAAGATCAACCCATATTGGTCTTACATGATTACAGTAAGTTGTTTCAAGTTGAATGGGATATAAGTTCGATAGGTATTAGAATAGTTTTAATCCGAGAAGGTAAGCCAGTTGCTTATTTTAGTGAAAATCTTGATAAAGTTAAAATAAATTATTTAGCCTATGATTAGAAGTTCTACACATTTATGTAAACATTGAATAAATGGAGGAATTATTTTATTTCTAAAGACTTTATTATATTAATTGATAATCATGATTTACAATTCATAACTAATCAACACAAGTTATATCAAAGACATGCAATGTGGGTATAATTTTTAGAAAGATTTTCCTTTGTGATTAAGCATAAAAATTTTAAAACTAATGAATTTTTTGAATCCTTGAGAATAATTATAATTATTTTAAAATAAATTCAAGTGAAGATTATGGGATTTGATGATCTCAAGAACTTATACAAGAAGATTCAGATTTCAAAAAAGCCTTTGAGGTATGTAAGGATACCACTAGTCAAAATAGGATTCACAGGATGGATTATGTGATTCAAGGAGGTCTATTATCCAAATTTTAACAATTATTTATCCCAAAATTATCTATGATAGATAATATTATCAAGGAAAAGCACAGTGGGAGTCTTGCAGGTCATTTTAGACAAGACAATACAGTAGACCAAGTAAGTGAATTTTATTATTGGACAAATATGATAAATGATGTGAATAATTATGTTTAAATTTATAGGATGTGTCAATATTATAAGGTAATAAGTCAAAATATTGGCCTATATCAGCCCCTACCTATTCCTGATACGCCATGGGATTCAATAAACATGGATTTTATTCTTGGCCTACCTAGGATACAAAAAGGTAATGATTCTATTTTTATGGTAGTAGATAGATTCTATAAAATGGATAATTTCATACCTTTTTATAGTGTTAGTGATGAAACTCATATATCTAATTTTTTCTTTCAAGAGATAGTGAGGTTGCATGGATTACCCAACAATATGATTTTAGATAGAGATACTAATTTTGTGGGTCATTTTTAGAGAATTTTTTAGAATAATCTTGGAAAGAAACTGAATTTAGTTTTAAATATCACACTTGAAATGTTGGACAGATTGAAGTGGTGAATAGAATTCTTGGGAACATCCTAGAAAGTTTGGTAAGTGAAAACCCCGAGCAATTGGATCAAGTACTCACCAAATAGGAGTAAAGTAAAAGTAATATTAAAATTGTTCATGGTATGAGTCAGAAGGGAATTTATGAACCCATAAATTTATGCCATCAACAAATAAGGATTTCATAAAGGGAGGAATTTGGAGCATCCATACAAGATCTACAAGAACAAATGAAACAAAGAATTGAAGCAAGTATAGGTAAGTAAAATAAAATAACATATTTGAAAAGGAAATTAATACAATTTTAATTTGTATATATTTTCTTGGATCAACTTATAAAATAAAGTTTTTCAAAATGTGAGTACAATAGTCTAAAATTGAAAAAGATAGGGCCATGGAGGGTCCTTAGGAAGTTTCATCCAATGCATATAAGATATAACTTCCTAAAAATATTTTTATTTATCCTATATTTGATGTTTATGATATTTATACATATAGGTATGGATAAAATAATGGATAATAAGATTTTGATTTAACTAATCAAACCATTCCTTGGGAACAATAACTACTAAGGAATCCATCAGATCAACCAGAAACCATTATAGGCAAGAAAGTGGTCAAAATAACAAGGGGAAAATACTATTTTAATTACCTTATAAAGTTTAAATATCATACTGAGGACTAAACTTGGAATTTTGTTATAGTGGTCAAATAGTATGGTACTAATGTAGAATAACTCATAAATCAAACACATGGTTGACTTTTTTGTACCTTGGTGGATTTATGCAGGAGCATCATGTGTATAAAAAAGTTTCAGATTATATTTATGTATTATTAGGTGTCTTGGAGTATATAAGATTCATTTTATTCTCATTTATAAATTTATATTGCTTAATTAATGATGAATATCTTTACCGAGTCCACTTGGTGGTTTCCTACCAAATTTAAAATTTGAATTTTCAAATGCTCAAAATATAAAATCAAAGGCAAAATACATGTTTTTATAAATTGGCGTAGGTTTCATTGGTTATATAAGGTATTATACATAGTTTCAGGTTAGTGTGTGATATATTAAGGTCATAATTATCACCAATAGCTATGTATACTTGAATAACCCTTTTCTTTGTGTGTTTTTTCTCATCTTAGATTGGTTAAAGGAGAATATTTGGAGTTTTATTGTGCATTCCTATATTAGATAAATTAATAAAAAGTGTATGATATTAATATGATAATTTATATATTGATTCCAATGAGGTGCAAACCTTAAAACATTCAAATTTGATCATACGCATGTTGCATTGTGAAGAAACAGTCCATGTATGATAGTTTACCAGTGTTAGAGCTTTGTATTTGCATAATTTGTAACAATGATAGAAGTATTTTATGATTATATAGAATTTAATGGTTGTGTGAGATTATATTTATTTTTAATATAGGTTAATAAAATAAATAAAATATTTAAAGGTCACACAAACCTCTTTCCATTCACATAGACCATGTTTTCTTTATAAACCCTGTTCATAGACATCTGTTTGATGAGTAATCTTGTGCATGGTTTCAAACTAAGTGTTTTAAATGTTTGATTTATTTTTTAATATTTTTATCTAGGTTTTTTAATTAATAAATAGTTATTTTTCTCTATGAATTATCAATAATATGCTCGAGTCTGGAAGTTGTAGGAAAACACTAGTTGCAGGGTTTTGAAGACAAAATAGGTGATAACTTTTGTTTGAACCCTTATAAAATCTTAAAATTATATGTAAATATAAAAAATATAGTTTATAAAGTCATTAAATTTTTTGGATAAATTTATGAGCTGTACAGACACATTTATAGCTGACTGTGTGTACCAAAACCCTAAATTCTTAGTTTTCTTACAAGTGGAGGAGAAAATTTATATAATTTCCTAAATTTTGAGTTTATAAGGATAAATTAAAGGTTTAATTACCTTTTATATGTATATTTAGAATTAATAGAGGTCTAATTTTTATTTTCATATTTATATCTTGAGATTTGACCTATTTGAGCACTATTAGGTCTTTAGGCCTAAAACAAGGCATTAGACTATTTTTTGAATTGTCTTATAAAACCAATACTGATATTGGTTTTTTTATTTTTAGGAGGCAATTTATGATTCATAATATTTTTATTAATCCTTTGGTCTTATCTTTATTCAGTCTCTTATTTCTTAAAACCAATAGTGGATGATTACCATAGAAGGCCTAGTTTGAGACAATAAAATTTAATAATGATAGTGAGTTATGTGTCTTAAGAAGATAAAAAAATAAGTGTGTAAAATCCTCTAAAATATTATATATCAAAATATATGTCTTATAGAGTGATATTTGGTCCAAAATACACCCAAAAGGAACCCTTGGGGATAAGTGCTTCAGACAAAGGGTCATATGGCATACTAATCATTACACATAAGGAATACATGTGAAAAATAGATAGTTGCATGGTAAATCATGGGTTGTGTGCACAGGATACAATATTTTAAACCTATAATATACATTTTAATGTATTTATTAACTTAGGAATTTTTCTACATGAGTACAACTTGTTTATAGATTACAAAGATGAACCTTTTCAAAATCTCTTGAAATGAATAATCATAAAAAATATATTTTTTGGTTTCAAACCTATAATAAATTTAACATAAAAAAGAAGGGAATTTGTATGTAACACATCTTTCTGTAATCTATATAACAGTCCTCAAATTAAAAAATTCATTAAAATGAAATGTCTATCAATTTTTTTAATTTTTTATGTAAAAAAATCTAATGTTTATAAAGAAATTCACAAAATAATCTATAAAATTTGTGATTTTTTGTCAAAAAGTAGGAAAAAAACTCTAAAACAAATTAACCAGGTGAATCAACTTAAACAAAAAATAATAGATGGGTTTTTATAGAACCTAGAATATATGGTGGTTGAAAAATGTATTAGAAGGCTACATAAACATGTAGAAATTATGAAATATTTTCATAAATCCATAACAAGGGCTTAATAATAACCTAGTGAGTACTTACCTTAAAATAAATACAACTACCAATATTAATTTGTAGAGTTATCTAGTAAAGGCTCTAATAGAGTAAAAAAAATTGGTACTAGTTAAGATCAAATTGAAACTATGACATAACTCACATGTCAAAATAGGAGAGAGGTGAGATAGAGAACTGAATAAGAGAAAATCACTATCTCATAATAATGACATGATATATTGTATTAGGTAATAAGATTTAAACTAATATAGTACTATTATGTACACCAAGGAAGAGGGTATGGATAGCTTTATAAATATAAATCTTTTATTTTCTTAGAAGCCACACAATATAAAAAATATGATTGGCCTAAAGAGGTGATAAAATATTAAATAACATAAAGGCTAATACTTGTTCTTATAGGAAATATATAATTAAGGTGCACTCATCTAAATTTCAAATAGTAAATTATTCTAAGTTAACTTAAAAATAAGTGTGTCATATATTTCACAACACATTATTTTTATTTTGATGGAGAAGATAAATTACCCTCATATATGTGCAGAATTTCAAGAAGAAACATGATGTTTTTGAAGCCCTAGAATTGGTGAACCCTATCCATTATTACATTAGAATTAGAATAATAACTATATATGATTTTATTATTTTACATATGCATATATTTGATTGAATGTTTTATGAGTGGATGTCATGCAAATTTAAATAGATATATTTATTCATATTATATTTTAATTAACCTTTACTGTCTTACATATCTTATAGGGTTATAACTTGCTCCATTTTATAATAGATATATATTTTTATGTTTAATTATTTGGTATGTTCTTATAGGGATTTCACAAAACCTTGGTTTAGAATGATTTATTCCCTAGTTTTAGATATTTTTCAAATAGAGCCAATTGTGGATTTATCTAGTTTTATATAGTTTGTCTACTACATGATCCTAAATTCAGTAATCCTATCTCTCTTATGTTTGATTTTATTGATCCCTATCTATAGGTCATTTAAGTTTCTAAAAATATGTTAAACGTTAGTGTGAATACGATGGATCACATTTTAGATATACTTTAAAAAAATATTCTCAATTCTTCAACAAATGTTATTTATTTTCATAATGATGTATAATATATTGATTATGATTATTATGATATCATGAGAGGAACAATGATTAAATTTTAAAATAATTAAGTTCCACACCTATAAGACCAAATGAATATATAATAATTATTATTATTATTATTTATTTATGTCTCTTTATATGATCTCTAGTGATTATGTAAATCCAATATTTGATATTAAATATGACTAATTAGTAAGGGGAAGAATTTTAAACTCACATGATTAATTTTATATAAATATGGAATTATATTTGGATTTGAATAACAAACTTTATTCCTTTGTATAACATGAAAAAATTAAACTATAGGGGATAAAGTGGTTTCAGATGCATGTTTTAATGTAAACTAAAATGAATTTTATTTAAATACAAACTATGGTAATATAATTAATGTTATATCCTCCCAAAATTTTCAATAACATGAAAATGACAAATATTTTTATTATGACCCAAATTACAAAAACAAAAGGATAAAAATATTTATATTACTAAGAAATATGGTATGGACAATCTTGATGCTATATCTAGAATCATAAGTGGATTTGAAGAGGTTGCTTTTAGTATTTTACCTTCTGTAAAAGTCATTGATGGAATTCCATTTAAACCTAGCATTGCTTTTATCATTTATAATATGCGTCCTTCTAAGAATTCTATGTTTTCAACTTCTCAAGATGTTTCTATTGTTGTTCCTTTCTCTCAACATTTAATTCGTCCTACTTATCAACATTTTAGTATTCCTCTTTACATGTCTCAAAATAATCCATGTTAAAATATTCTTACTTTATTTAAACCATAACTTACTCATTATATTCTTCAATTAATTTATATGTTCTTAACGCTTCTCTTATTTAAAAATTATTTTTCTTATTCACCTTCAATTTATATACCAAACCTTGAATTGATTAATATAATACATACATGAAACATCAAGTAGATATTGTTTATCAACATCACTCTGACCACTACAAGTAGCATATCCCTTCCACATTTATATATATTCAAAAGTTTATAAATTATCACCAAAATTTACATTTTTTCTATCATAATAATAATCATAATTAAATACACTTTCTATGGTTTCTCTTTTCTCATTTATCATTTTCAACCATATGAGTCCAATAATGAATAGAAACAATAGAATATTACACTATGTGTATTAGTGTTTAGATTTGTTTATATGAAATAGGTGAATTCTATTGATTGGATACTCTCAGTTGGACTCTTACTCAGGTTATATGATGTGGGTGATGTCAGTCAATTGGGTGACCTCAATTGGCCTCTAACCCAAGGCACAAAACTTCAAATTTCTGGCATATATATTTTCATTCCTCTTCTAATGCTATCTATAACTTATTCTTCCCACAACATCTTAATTATATAATTATTGTTCATGTAAATTTTCACCTTCTAAAATTATTGTTAATAGATGGTGATAGTTTCCAAACCAATTCTCTACCTTTTATACACACTTAGAAATATATTTTCACATATCTTGGATTTAATGATTATAAAAATCACATTTTAATGTATTAACTCTAATCAGTTCACAACAATACATTAAAAAAACACAATAATTATAACATGCACATTTTATAAATTAGGCACAAGCCACCACATGAAAAGGATGGTGTGGCTGATCATCATTCAATGATAGAGTGTTTTAAAATTAATGCTATAATAAGTGAGGATCTCAATCCACCCAACCATCCATGATGTTTGGAAGATCCAAACAAATAATAATGTTCAAAAAATAAGAGGTTGCACCATAATAGTATAAGGTCTAGCTAGCAACCCCTATTCCCTAAGAACAAGCACCAAGAAATTTTCCATGTGGTAGTGGAGGACTCAATTCCCCCCTCATCTCCTTGAGGGGGAAGGGGGAAATGGTTATGGATATGATATCAACTCCATCGACATGTGGGTGATGTAGGTGGTGGACCTTATCATAGAAAATGAGGGAACTACTCATAGTACAATGATCACTCCCCCAATGATCAATAAGATCTTACAATGTCCTAACCTCCATGGAGAATTTATTTTCATGGATTTAAAAATGCATGTAGGTTGAATATAGTACATATAGATTTATGTTAATATAAAATGGACAATATGTTTCATCATTATTAAATAAATTCAAACATATAAATATCCATAATTTATGTAGAATAGAAACTCTAAATAAATTCCATAAAAAATCTATAGAAGTGTACCAATTACCAGAATCCTTGAGGAAGGCCATGTACTATTATAAAGGTTTAGGATGGTAGGGATAAAAGAGACTACTTATCTACTACTAAGTTTACTAGGCTTTGGGACATGTCTAAAAGGTGTGATTGAAAGACTAAGGTTTGATACATACTAGAAACTTGGGTTAAAAAATTCCAAGGTGGAAAAAACTCCAAAGCAAAGGCATTGATAGACCAAAAAATAATTGGAATTAGTTACCTTTCTTTCAATCTTGGCCTTAAAAAATCATTTGAGTTAGGGAAACCAAACCCTAGGTAAGAAATTAATGTTTCAATGCATATTAATTTTTCCAAGCATTTTTGAAAAGGGGCTCAAGGCCTAATAAAGGAGGATTAGAGAATAATTTTTTGAGTGAGTATTACAGTTCCATCTCTGATCCTTCAAGGCATAAAATAACTAGTAAGTCATAATTAATTATATTTGATATCAATTTTATCAAGGGCCACTTGGATCTTATTCTTGAGGATAAAATAAATCCTTTGGAGCTTGAATTCCATTTTTTAAAGATTATTATAGAATTTATATGAAGAATTTAAACTAACAAAATCCTAGTATTTTTCATGATAGGATACCACCATAGATTTTGTTCATTGAAGGAGAAACCAATATGAAATCCATCACCAACACATTTTAAATGAATATTAAATATTTAAAATGTTGTATAGATGTTTTTTACCATAAAAAATCCTTTCATTTTTATATGAGTATAATTGATCAATAGAATATGGAAACTAATTTTTTTTAATAGGATTTACCAAAAGGAGATCCAAATGAATTACAATGATGAAGGATGATTTTAGAGAATTCAATACCTCCAATGGCTATGAACACCCATATGACACATATTGAAATGTTTTGTATATATATTCCATTAATTAAAATATCTATATTATCATTAGGAAGACAATAAATATCCCATACACTATGTAGAACCTCCATGTTTATTTGTCATTAGACCAAAAAATAATATCTAAGATTCTTAGCTAGTTTTTTGTAGGGGGGAAAAAATGAGGAATAATAAACATGGATAATAGACATAATTTAGGTGATAACTGAAAATTTAATTTTATCCTAAAATTTACACCATTATGATGTAGTTCAAACCTTCCACGTTCAGGGTAACATAGAGACAATCCTAGGCTTTAAGCGTCTTAATGTTGCATTGAATGTCTAGTTTAAAGGGATAACTCCCTTGTATGTATCAATTATGCTCACAAAATACTATAAAAAATTGCTATGAAAAAAGAGATAAATCTACTATAATGGAGGTGATGCACTAAATATACTTGACTACTATCAACCAACTACATTTTCAGTTCAACCATAATACTAAACTGTAACAAACACTACTCCTAATCTATCTCTGTACACTAGCACTTCATTATGGAGGTAGTGAAATATGTTTGGGATATGATGAATATTTAAGAGGTCATGAAATGACACTAATGAAAATAAAAATCCTTCAACCTTTAAAATGCACTTAGACACTTCATAATACTTGTGAAAAGGATATCATATTGAAAATGAATGATAGATAAGAATGACATACCAAGGAATAGAAAATAATCACTTAAAAAGATCAAAATAGTCATGCAAAGACATTGAAAACAATAAAAGGAGGTAAAATATAATTTTATCATTGATCAAAGGCTTGAAAATGGTCATGGGTTCAACATACCCAACTAGAGGATCTAAACATAGCCTATGAAGATTGAATATAGAGAGAAAGTGAGAGAAGAAAGAGAGAAGGGGCATAGGAGAGCCCATTAGTAAGTGTCATCATTTATGGAATGAGTTAAAATAAAGAAAGAGGAGTTATTAATATCCTTAAGATGTTTCTCAACATGTTTCCATATTCTAGTAGTTGTTTCAACACAATATGGTAAGCAGAATCTTCATCTTCTTCATCAAGGTTTATCATGTCCAAAAACTACCCTTGAGACTTTCTCATTTGCTTAACACTCATGAATGACCATTAAATTTTTTTATTTTTCTTCCTAATATCTTCATTCCTTTCTTTCACTAAATATCACCCTTGACACTTGATTATGATTCTCTCAAGGATGATTAAAACTCTTATACCTTGGCCATATAGGATTACAAGGCAACTAGGCCTAGTTACTTGACTTTATCTCTATTGAGTGATCATAAGACATCTATATTAGTTAATTACTATGATTATAGCCATGCTTAGTACCTGATAAATGTTTGATTCTATGAATTTAGGATTCAAGTTAGCTAACTCATATTATTCTTGACCTCTTTAAGATACCTTATTGGTTCATCACAAATACATCTAAAATTTCCTTCATGATTTAGGCTTATAGAATAGATATCATGTATTAATGAGAGGATTTTGAGTTTTGAGAGGTTAGAAAACATCCACATACACCTTCCATGATTATTTTAATTTGTTCACCTATCTTGCACCTTGATTTTACCATGAAATCCTACAAAAATAGGGTATTTTTTAAATCCATACATGTGTCCATACAAACTAGTTGAATAATTAGAACCCTCATAGAGTTTAATATTTTATTTAATTTATTCCATGACTATTTCAATGAATTTAAATGCATTTCTCTCAAGTTCATCTCCATCAGGTTCTTACCAAGGTTTAACAAGAGTTTTAGGTGTCTTTATTTCATAAGGATTGTTCATAGAGAGCGAATCCTCTCTCTCCTTCCTAGTACCATAAGTTGAATTGTGTTGACTCTCCATAATTTATAAACATAATTTAATTTCATGAAAACTCTCATATAATATCTAAGTAGAGTTTTGACCTTATCAATCTCCTTAAAAGGTGAAAAGATACTTTTGAGTGTTCAATCATCTTAACAATAGTTCATAATGGTATGGGAGTGATAGATTATAAAAATTACAAAATCCTAAATATAAATAACGTATCTATCTCTAACACAAACCTTTTTTCACCATGCAACTCTTCCAAAGATTATCAAGAAATCAGAAGTGGCTTCTCAGGCCAGTTAGTTGCATGATGACTTAGGACATTGTTTGTTAAGTATAACACCCTTCAAACTAAACACTTTTGATCTCAAATGTATTAATGGAGTAAAAAAATATACATAATAATGCTTCAATGTGTTTCCTTTACATTTTTTTGTAATGATGTGTTCAAAGTTTGATATCATTGACCAAGTAGACTTATAAGAATTTTATCATTGTACACCTCTTTTAACCCTCACTACCTATTATTGAAACTAGACACCATTATTGAAGGTAAAAATACATTAAAATTTGTTTTTATACCCTAATATGTCTCTCTATTATTGGGTCAATATCCATATGATAATATATTGGCTTTATAACATGCCAAACATGGACATGTAGCTTATAACTCAGGTCTATGAATGCAAGTCATAAATATGACCTAAATTGATTGAATCTTAGTAATTTTATGATCCACAAAAAAAAATAGTTTTATCCTATGATCATCCTATTGAATCTTCAACTTCAAACTTTACTTAGAAACATGCAAGCATTTTATCTTCAAACCAAAAACATCTATCACCAAAAAATAAACATGCCTAAAAAATATCCATTGACCTGTAGGTGTGTATGGTTTAAGAGATACTTTATTAATTAATATTATGAGATTATATTACTATTTATTATCTTGTTTAATTCTTTATCACATTTTTAGACCTTTATGTCCTTTAAATGAAAGATATCTTTGTCATCTAACTAGACAAACTTGATTGTGCTTGCTCTTTTTGGACTGTATGAGTACAAGCTTTAAATTAGGTTGGTATTGATCAACCTCCCATACCTTATTTAGGTTTATATTTATATAAAATGGTTTTATAATCCTTTATTTTTCATCCAAACTCAATCTTTAATACAACCATTTTACCCTTTCTTGTCAGTGTTCACATTAAAAGGAAACTCTTCTTGGTTGTAGTTGAGTATCTGATTTCTTTGACTTTAATGGAGACAATGAGAGGAGTGAAAAAATTGAAAAGGTATATTCAAATTTATTTATCCATTGGCATATTTTAAATTTTTTTATTTTTCTCTTCCATTCCTATCTCTTGAGTAAATTTTTCTTATCCATCCAAAGATAGGCTTGACTGTAAGTGTTTTTTTATTTTCCTATTAGATTTGGCCTTTCACCACACATTTTAGGCTATCTTGGAATTGTTTAATAGTACTATTTTTCTAAAAATACCTCATGTATGTTTCCATTTAATTATCCAATTCCATTTTTGACATTGTATTTTCCGTCTCAAGCTTGAAAACTAACTTGAGGCCTATAAGTCTATTTGATGTGTCTTAGCATTGGATTTGAAGAAGTAGTTTATCTAATAATATTAAACCTTTTAAAATTTTGACACAATGTACATCCTTAATTATTATGCATTAAAAATCCATCATAACATGCACATTTGAACATAATTTTCACATAATATGAAAGAGATCATGTCTACAACATATGAAATCCTAAAGCATGAAAAGTGTAGACCTACAAGTCTGCAAAATAATAGGTCTACTCTTTCCATGATTTAGTATTTCATATTATGTAGAAATTATATTTTACAAACTTTATAAGTACCCTCTAATACCTAAATACACTCTTCAATAAATCATTACTATCATATGACTTTGATTATATAAGATAAGATCTATTAGAAACATTGTTATGTAAATAGACAACACAGTTCTTGTAGTGAGTCATGACACAATTGAAGTTTATATTATGAAGTTAGAAAATGGTGTGAGGTTTTTAAAGGTAAAGACAACATAGTGACAATCCTAAAAAAGTGATATTGGCTTTCGTGTGCTCATTTAATTCTATTACATTCTGAAATAACCTCTAAACCTTGAATGTCAACATGTAACCAGTTTATCACAAAGGAGTGAGGTATTTTTAATGGTTTTATATGGTTTTTAAGAGAATTTTTATGAGTGAATATGTGGTATGAAATATATACCAACATCAACCCAACTATTGAACACCTTGAAGCATTAGAAAACCATAGTCATAACCTGTAACTATGTAGAAGATAAATTTTATTTCTAAATCAGAACCACACATGCCAATCATGGTGAATGAAAATTTGGGATATTTAATTAAACATATAAGGATCATTTTCAATTTATTATATATTTCAATGAGACTATTTGTGTAAGAAAAATTACTCAAAATTGAGCTAGTGGGGATTTGAGTTAATTTAAAACCCCTCAATCTCTTATAAGTTGTTCATAGAGATAGGATATTCAATATATAATCATATTATAGGTATTTTAAGGACACTATGTGATATGATCAATAATTTAGGTGATGGTTCTACCCCAATTGGTGATGAAACTTTTAGGAGCCATAACGTTTCCACTGTAGCTCCAATTGACTCACCATTTGAACTGTTGGAAATATAAGAATGAGGAGAACACAGTGAGATGGAATGGAGATTTTATCAATGTATTAATACCCCATAAAACCCAATAGAAGATCCCCAAATTTCAATTTTAGTAGTACAATCTAAAAATAGTAAGCTTCTAAAAATAGTAATTCCTTGAATTCTGTATTGTTGTAAATCATGGATGTCAAATCACTTAATTTCCCTCGAGATTCTTGACCTTGTAACTCCTATTACTACATTCAAAACATGTATAAATTAATATGTAACCTGAAATGGAAATCAGACATCTCTTCTTAGAGATAAGCATATGTTTGGATCTACAAATTTTGATGAATAAAACATCTCTTCTCAGAGATAGCATTATTATTATTGTGTTGTTATTGTTTATTTAATTATATTTCAACCAAATATTTTTGATTTTTGGATCACTATGATCCCTATCTCTAGTCAAGAGATTAGGATTTAAATTTACCTGTACGAACTATATCATCTTCATGAAAACTAACTTTACCTTCTTGTAAAGAGAGACATTGAATTGAGAATGCATATATTAACTTATTGAGGACTATGCAAGCCTTAAAAACTTGAATATGACCTAGATAATGTGAATATAAACCTTTAAATCATTTTCACCTAAAATCGGTCTCTTAAAGTTGATACATGAACCTTAAACTACTTATTTATAGTTGAAACCAAAGCAAATGATATGGTTTGACATGAAAACTGATACTCTAACTTTATCCTAACACATTCACATTGGAAATCTTATTTAAATATTTTTAATTTGAAAATTATGTACATTATATCATAGTTATCCCAAAAGTTGACTTAAATGACTTTAAAGTGCATGATAAGCATGGTGGAATACTAATGCATGGTTAGATGTCTTGTAGAGATTTGGAAAACCTTATTTGACTTAAAATTACCTATTAACCATTGTATTCAATTATCCATTCAATAATACTACCTTGATAAGGATTAATCTGGCCACATTTGAAACCTAAGTTTCTCCAAAAACCTAAAACAATGCTAAAATACCTTAACCTTTCAAACAAGATAAATAAATTAAATCAAGTGACCAAGTAAAAGCATTTACTTGATAAACCATATGCCATATTGACACATCATGACATACACCTAGGACCCACTAGACTAGCATTGAATGCATTGAAAATCTTGTCAAAGAAATTACCTTAAACAACACTAAAAAGACCTTACAAAGATCATTTAAATATTGTCAAAACATGTAATGGGTTATGAACAAATCTATTGATACATTGAAAATCATGTTTTAACCTATAGGGGTTGGTATTTTTAACTTGGGGTTAAAATTTATCAACAAATTGGTGATTCACAAAGGTGGCATTTAAGAAAATAAGACATAAATAAAGAAACTAAAATATACAACCTAAAAATAATTTATTCCTCCTAGATCAAAGGAAAAGCTTATGAGATCTTTTGCTCTATCAGGTGAAGATTAACATGAGTCACGCTGCCACTTGGATCTTGATCTTCATGTATTCATCATATTATTGGTTACCAATCCCCTTGACATGATTTCAAATGAATTAACAATAAAAAACCAGTCACATATGAAGATGAACTCATAATATTCTTCAATATACAATCCATATTATGTAGAAGCTACAACCTCATCCAATTATGCTTCATTTAAGTATGATTATTGGGCCTTCATGACATTGTAAGTGACATCATGTTTCTCATCAGCTACTGCAAGCTCATCAATCTCTTCAAGGAGATTTGCATACTCAAACCAAGATGTGTCATGGTATTGAATGGGTGTGTCCTAATAAAACTCCTCATCATCATGCTCAATAAGAAATACATCTTTACAAAAACCTTCAATATCTTTAATAGACTCAATATATTTCTTCCAATCATATTTTGAATCTTCTCTTTGATCAATATGAGAAAGAAAAACTAGAAAATTGTCCTCATCATTATCTTCGAGAGTTACAGGGCTATCAAGAATCTCAAACCTCTCTATGCAATTATGATCTGATTGAGAATAAACTTCTTCAAGCTCAATTGCTTACTCTTTTTAAAAAGTCAACATCATCCAAGACATTATATTTTTGGATTAGAGGGCATTCAACATTAAGACAAACTGCAACCTTAACAAGATTATGTGTATGTGAATCCCCTTCTTGAATCATACTATCAAGACTATCTTCTAGAATCTAATATTTGAAAACTAAATTACCTCTTTCTTCCCCAAGTAGAGTACCAATGAATATTTCTTCCTCATACACACTTAAATCATCTTCATCATTTACAATCATATCTTTATTTTCTTCATTTACTTCCCATAAGATAGGTTATTCCTTAATAAAGAATATGGTGGGAGGGTTATGAACATGTTTATGAGTTATAGATGGAATATGAGGGATGTAGGTTGATCATGAATAGACCTAAGAACTAAGGGAAGAATCTTGTAATTTAAGGTATTGGGAATGGAAGATTCTTGTAGGAATGCTTGAAGAGAAAAAAGTTTAGTTATGCTATGAATGCATCATTCTTATCAATAACCATCTCACCCTTTTCATATCCTTCTTAAGGTTCTTCAATAGCTTGAATGTTATCTTCAACCTTCTCAACGAGGACCCTCATCTTGCCTTGAATGCATTCTTGGATAGACCTCTAAGATATAAACATTTGAGGTTCTTGAGGATAAGGGAATGGGGATTGAATATGCATAAGGTATTCTTTCTTGACTTTGATTTCCTTATCTAGGCACTATTCCTCTTTTTTATCCTAACATTTAACTACTTGATTCCAAATTGGGACTTTGAAACTAGTAGGTTCTTTTGGATATTGAATTGGTTGTCTTGGAGGATCTATTTAAAGATGGTCAATGGCTTCATGAGGATATGGAACATAGGAAGGATGCTAAGTAACACAATAGGGTTCCTGACATATATGATCTAACTCTCTTTGTTGCCTCGCCCATATCTTCATCATCTCTAATACAAATGACCACAACTCATTCCTCTTTGATGGATCACTAAATATAGCTAAAAACAACCCAATAACTTCTTCATATTAAGAATTTGAACAAATTAGTTTTGCACATTCTAGTACCCTAATCTCCATTTGATTCAAAAAAGTGTTTGGGTTGATAAAACTAGTTGATTGAGTATAGAGTTTTCATTTATGTTTTGAATGCCTCTAAACATTGATATATAGAAGAAAAACACCAAAAATCCTTCTAGTAAATTGGACCTTGATCCCACCAGGCATGCCAAAATTATTATCACTCAAATTTTTAACCTTGGAAGGTAGTTCAAGCCTTCCTAATTTGGGTTAATGTGGAGACAATCCTAGGCTATATGTGGCCTACTATTGTATTGAATCTATAGGTTAAATGGCTATCTCCCCTTGATACATCATTTAGAATCACAAACTAATCTACCAAATTTATATGAAAAGAGAGAGAAACCTTATATAATGAAGGTGATGCACAAAATATACTTGACCACTACCAATTAGCTACATCTACACTTCAACCATAAGACCAACCTATGAACAACACTACACCAAATATACCTCGCTACATCAACACTTCATTGTCAATGTAGTGAAAGATTTTTTGGCTAAGAAGACTAGTCAAGACATCATGAAATGACACTAATGAAAATATAACTCACTAAACCTTAACACCTGACTTATACACTTCACAAGATCTATGTAAATTATTACAAATTGAAAATGAACTCTAGACAAGGATAACATACCATGGAAGCAAAGCTAATCACTTGATAAGATTATAGTAGTCATGCATAGACATGGAAACCAGTCAAATAAGGATGTAAAATAGAAGTTTCTCATTGATCAAAGGCTTGAAAATGGGAATGGATTCTCCATACCTAGGTGAAGGATTTAAACATAGCCTATCATGATTGAATATATAGATAAAGTTAGAGAAAAAAGAGAAAAGGGGTGAGGGAGAGCCCATTGGCAAGTGTCATCATAGAA
>JARHVA010007592.1:332500-407500 GCA_037957365.1 Torreya grandis | reverse complement strand
CTTTGGTTGATCTATTGAGTGAAATTAATTTGATATCTCTTGCATGTTTGTTCATGTATTGGGAAGTACATTACAAGTGAATGAAGGAAGCTTATTTGTAATATTAGAAAAATAAATTTTTACATTCATCCAAAAATAGTTTTATTTACTATGAATTAATAATAATAACAATAATAATAATAATAATAATAATAATAATAATAATAATAATAATAATAATAAATACATGCCAAAGGATGAAGGAAACATTAGTAGATTTAGGATGAAATAAACTAGTGTTATGTTCATCTTAATTGTACTGGTCACCACCTATGTGTTTTACCTAAAACTTAGATTTACTATTATTATTTTGCACTAATTTTTATAAAATAAATATCTTTTTAATTATTATAATAGGTGTAAATATACTGAGTATCATAAGTCTAGGCTAGATATTTTTCGAGGGTAGCAATTTCTTTAAATTTAGGACAAAAGTTAGAAATTCCATATAGAATAATTTATCAATGTTGTATTTATTGTTAGGTGATAGGAAAATCGTTGGACATGGAATAACATTAGATTTTTCTAGATATTTTAATTAAAAATAGTTGTATATCTCCTCTATGTTTTTTTATGTATTGGTAAACACATATAAAAGTAATAAAGATAGTTTCTTTGTAAAACTTTTAAAAAAATTAACATTTATAAAAAGACGGTCTGTTTACTGTGATTCAATAAAGTTAATAGATACATGTTGAAGCATAAATGAAACTTTAGTATATTTAACATTAAATGTCACCAATGCACTTTCATAAAGAAACACATCCTTTTACTATGATTAATGAAATATTTTTGACTAAAATGCTTTTAAAACTCATTAAAATCATATAATTTTCCTTGAGGACCCTATCTTTTGATAATAATTATATCGAATTAATCAATCCTTCATGTAATATATTTTACAATCACAATAATATCTGACAAGAAGCTAATGGTATTTCATTGTAATTGTATTGATAAACACATACTTATTTCAATTTTAAATTTAGATTTACTCTTGCTCTTTATTTCATCCTATTTTTTATAAAATAAATAAATGTTTAATTATTTTAATAGCTGTAAAACCAGTTAGTATCAGAATGCTTATGATGTACACTAATCAACAATTATAATTTTTACAAATTGATAACTATGAAAAATTATTATTTTTGGAAAACACTAAGAAGATATATACTTATCTCACAAACTAGTTTTGATTAAATATTCTCAATTTACGACTATGGAAATAAAAAAATGAGATTACTATGTAAGTTCAAGATTAGGAACATGATCAAAAATGTTTTCTAGATAGATTTGGATTAAGTGGATGATAGCAAATTATATTTGTATCCTTGGCTTTGAACTTGTCCTAGGTGAATGTGATAAATGGATGAAAGGAAAATATAGAGAAAATATATTTCTAAAAATTAATGATCAAAGATAGAAGTTTAGAGAATATTCCTAGATTTGACCATTGTAAGTGGTAGGAAACGTAGTTTGTTCGAGTTCATTGACTATAGAATTAACCTAGTTAAATGAAAAATTTATTATCACTACACCATTTTCTCCTACTTTAAATAGTGTTCTTGGTGCACTTTATGACCCAAAAATCCATGCAAAATCCATGAAATGATAAAACCCTATTTCATTACACAAAAATGGAATTAATATCAAATTACAGAAATAAGGTGAAATGGATTGAGTTGGAATGACCTTGGTTGATCCCCATTAAGTGAATAATTACTTTAATTGATTACCTATACTCTAAAGAGGGATCAAATTTAATTATCCCACTTACGTGTATGTGTGAAATTGTGAATACGGTTCTAGATGCTTTTTCTCTAATTTTTCACATGGCATAAACATGAAAATGTGATTTTATCTCTATATATAGATTTAGATAATATATAGATAGAACATGAAGTAATTGAATAGATTTCAAGAGTGAGGAGAATGGTCCTATATGCCTTAGAGGAGCCTTTTATTTATATATGTTTCAAATCTTAATGTTAGACATATTAACACATAATATTTGACTCCAAATAACACCAAATAGATAAAAATAATAGTTAAATGAAATTTGAGTCAACATAAATTATAAAACTTACACTTATCCAAGTCCATGCTTCATGGATAGAGTCACATGCTAGTCTTGTCCAAATACTATGGACTTATCCAAAAGGAAAGGGACAAAAAGTATATATCCCCATGAAAAATGGCAAGATGAATAACTAATAGACAAACTCACATACCATAGAAAAGGGACTCTCAATTAAAATGTGCCAATATATATCTCATTCATTTTCAATGATATATGCATATAAAGTTTTACCAAATGGCATAAAATATGGTCTTGTACCAAATTTGGGTGTATACATTTGTCCCCCATTTATTCTTGTCATGAAATTTCAAGAGTAAAGGAAATAAGAAAACTTGTGTGTGTAGACGTGGTTTAGCTTGTGAGCCATAATTTCTATTTTTCTAATATATGTCACCAAAAATTTTACAATAACACCTAAGTGGTTAATTCCCATACATAAAATCTCAAATCTTGAATCATGAAACTTTCAAAATATAAAGAATGATGTAAGAGTACACATGTATGAATATACTATTATTTCACCTATGGAATATGTTTGTGTTATGCCATGTGGAGAGAGATTTTTTTTGTCATATTCATTTACTTTCCATGGAAATTAATATTCACATCAGAGGTAAATAGATATCCATATTTCATCAGGTGTCACTATAGCAATGACCATAATGACTGGAGTAAATATGTAATCTCATATCCCATATCTTGAGATAATATTTAGATAAAATGTGCCCCTTGATTGAAATACTTTGGAGAGAATTGTTTCGTATGTTTGATTTTTGAAAAATTGAGAGTGGTCAAGTCTCAATTTTTTATTTTAATCCATCAAGACGATGCATTAGAAATATGTATTTTTATGACTCTTATAAATGAGGAAGATTACTTCATGTACTAATTTCCAAAAAGGTGAAATGATGACTAGTTAACTATTAGTTATGCCAAGGTTATAAATTACCACATAACATGAATGTAAATCACCTATAATAGAAGATAAAACCACTCAAATGGCATTTAGTATATGTATTTCCAAGGCCGTTGAATATTATTAAACCTCAACATACATTAGACAACACAAAATAAATGTTCACAAGCACATGTGAAAAAGCCAATTCATGTTTTTGATTGATGAAAGATTTTTTATGCACTTAGATACCCCCACATAAAATACCTAATGTTTTAATATTGTGATCTTTAGATCAAAAATTTAAATTTAATGATAGATCCATAATTTTATCTAAATGACTTGACCACATTTTCCCCTTCTACCTTGTTAATTATCTATGAAGTCGACATTTCTAATTTTTCTTCCTTTTCAAGACAACTACTATATTGTAACTCATACTCCTCAACCTATCTCTTATTAACCTTCTCTTTCCCTTTTCCATTGCTTGAGCATAGTTTGTTCAGCACCTGTAGTTAACTCTTTTTTTTATTTTCTCTTGTAGGATTTTTCCTATGTTTATCTATTCAGCTCCACCAAGTGTCTTTAAAACTTATCTTTTTCCAACCATCATTAACTTTGTAGCAACATCATCTTGTTAATATTAGCTGTTTTCTTTTTTATCATGTTTAAATTCATCCTTACTAAAGTTATTTTCAAATAATTCAATATAATTTTGGGCATAAGAATGATTACTCAGAGCCTCATATGTTACCTTTAAAATAATATTCATATCCTCTTCTCTTATTTCTTTCATTTTCATTTAAAATAAATCCACTAACTCTAATGTAAGAACATATTCTTATAAAATTCTAGTCTTCAAGGTGTCATTAAAAATATCATCCATCTCCTTCTAGAATAAAGTCAAAAAATTCATCTCCTCATCTTTATAATTATTTTCCACAATTTCATCCCCATATTCACATGCTTGGGTTGATATCAAAATCAATTACTCTATATCATCCTTGTCTTCTTTTATTCTCACCCTTTTTACATCAATTCTAGGCTAATTGTGATCTCTTTTATTTAGCACCTTAGAAATTATATGTATGTCATACTTAAATAACTTCACACTCCATTTTCCCATATAAAAATAATTTAACCCTTTACTCATAAAAGTATCATATCCAAATCCTACATGGGATGCTCCTACATATGAAAGACCAATTAATATATTCATTTATTTTGGTTGAAACACCTGCTATTTGTATCTCCTATTTATTTATGTCACATGAGTGATAGTATTCCTCTCTTTTTGTCCATAATTTCCTTGAACCATTATCTTTAAGTACATTCTAAACTTCTATATCTACCATTTATTTTTCTTCACGTGTCTCTAATGCTTTTATAAACATCTCTTTGATATCTCTTTCCTCTTCAATTTTAATCTTCTTCATTCTTGGATGTACATATAAATCAAAAACATTACGAGAACCAAAAATTTTCATAAATAATTATTCCATATCTTCATCATGCCTTAAATATGTTGTACAACACCTCATGATTGTTTGCATCTCCTTATATCTTTTATTCACAATGTTGAATATCAAATGTCAATTTTCATCAACCTTATTATTGTATTCTCCTCAATATTCACTTTATTTTATTTCTTTTCCTCTCATATATAGTCTTCAACCACACTCTCATCATGTTCATTCTCTTGTTTTCCATACAAATCCATTATTTCATTCGTGGAAACCCTAAACCTTTTTTCTTATAAATTTTTATTGACCTCTATTATTTATCTTAATGAATCATGTAACTTTATCTGGTTTTCCTCCTTCTGTGAAAAAATTACAAAAAAAATGCATTTAACTTCTTAGATTCAATGCTATTTCTACCTTTTCCAACTTATGTAATACAATAAACTCTTTCCCATCATCCACTAATGGGTCTCATTCTTTTAATGAAATAAATATCACTTCCACATCCTTATTAATCAGTATTTCTTACTCTATAAAATACTCACATATTTTTTTCTCTTTTACTTTTTTTAAAAAAAAATTAATAAAATATCACTCTCTTGTTTTCTTTCAATACAACCATCTTCTCTTCACTTGTATCCTTCTCCTTTATATTTTAAAAAATAGAGCTAAGTTGGTCCCATCGAAAATGTTTTTTTCTATTTACTTTCAAGGCGTCTTTTTATATTTACTCTTAAGTGTCAATACTTCAATATTTCTCCACCATTACTCTTCCATTATTGGTTTCATATCATGACTCATCAAATTTGAAATCTTGTATTCTAAACTAATCACCCTTGTCTTACATTTCTCTTGTTTCCTCTCTTGTAAAAAATTGTAATATAAAACTACATCATCACATAAGCTTATTCTTACAACTTGTACCTTATATGGGTAACAAATTATCTTTTATTATAAAATACATTCTAACTCCAATTTCTATTTCATGAGCTCCTTAGGGATCTCTACCATTAAAAAATTTATATTGATAGTGGTCTTACATTTATATTTCATTGTGATCTCTTTTAATCTATTTTATTTACTTGTTGGTCTTATCTCCAAGGCCTACAACTTTGTTTGAATTAATATCAACATATACTCCATTTCTTCTTGATCTTTACTAACCAATACAATAAATTGTCTACATTGTGTAGTATCCATGAAATTAAATCTAACTTGAATTTAATTCAACATCTCTATAAATTATTCTACTATTAATGATCTTCCTCCTCTAAGAGGTGCTATTTAATGTGTCATATATTCTCAACAACAAAAAGTCTTTCACAAACTATAAATGACTCAAAAATGTCCTCACACACCCCAAAAATTAAAAACCTTTCTCT
Organism: Torreya grandis; assembly: GCA_037957365.1. NCBI lineage: Eukaryota > Viridiplantae > Streptophyta > Pinopsida > Cupressales > Taxaceae > Torreya > Torreya grandis. The sequence goes on along the minus strand of JARHVA010007592.1, from coordinate 401,641 downwards.
GATAGTAATTGTTGTAGGCATGAATGAGGGGTATAAATTAATGGCTATGTGATTTTCTAGGTGGGGCTTACACTCACTCTCCAATTTTCATACTCACAATTAATTTTTTAATCTATTTTAAACATATTGTTATGGATATTACACACACACACCTCATACTCTCCCTTCCCATACAAAGAAGACTTCCTTAGTCCAACAAATATCTCACAATGAATAAATCTCACTTAATATTCTCACAGATCTACTTCCATGCTATATAAGCTTCTCTAAGCTCTCTCACATATCTAATTCGATCTAGATTTATACTTTTCATTCCAAATTATATTGATATCCTATTAATTTTCATCTTTGGTGATTGATATGACCCTACAATGCAATTAAAAAATTGAAACTAAATCTTGGTATCTATATCTTAAAATCATGTCGCACCTTTCATTCTCCCTATGTCTTATAAAATTATCCAAGCATTATACGTAGGTAATTACTTTATGCATATTTGAAATGTGGGTAGAACTTCAAATTATTAAAAACTAATGGTTTCAAAACAATCATGGTAATTTTTAAACTACCACCTACATGAGGTGGTATTTTAACTACCACTTGCATGAAGTGATAGATTCATCATGATCGCATTAAGAGCTAAATATAACCAAATCAGGATGACTTAGACTATCCTTCATAAATTTTATTTCATTTTGGGACTCTCGATTATGTTATTAAGCTTTAAATTTATCCCCATTCACAACTACAACTTTTTTCAAGAGATGACAAGTAACACAACACTTAAATAATGTGCAAAAGTGCAAACAATAATACAAACTCATGAGATATTTATGATACCCTTGGACACTCCTACTTCATGAATGGATTTTGTTTAGATCCATTAGGATCATAATGTTATGGTCATGCAAAACTAGCATGACTAAACCTTAACTAAAAATCATAATAAAATTCAAACAAACAATCAAGGATTAGGGTGGTATGATATTTTTTGCTTGTAATTTAATCAACTATACCAAACTAAGCTAAATTAGAAACTACAAATTCAGCACATGAGTAAAAACCTTACATATGTGTTCTTGATAAAATATGTAAGAAAGGAAAAACAAAGGATGAGAGTGTTGAAAAAATGAGAGAACTTAAATTCATATCAATAAATTGAACTTAAATATCATATAGAAATATAATAAAACTATCATACATGTCTTAGATAAATCTATGTAAAATACATTGATAGATATCTTTCTTGAGGCACCTATATCATATTAAATTATGACATTAGTGGAATAGGTACCTCGAGAATGATATCTATGATTGCATTTTATATAGATCTATTTAAGATATGTTTACACACACACACCTGCACACACACACACACACACACACACACACACACACACACACACACACACACACACACACACACACACACACACACACACACACACACACACACACACACACACACACACACACACACACACACACACACACACACATCTATAATTATATAATATTAAAATATAATTAATTTATAATATAATATATTATAGTATATTATATTATTATATATCATAATATTATATATAATATTACAATATATAAATATATAATATCATATTATATTATATTATATATTCTATAACTATATTATAATATATTATTTAATAGAATATAATATTATAATATAATATAATTATAATACAATATATATTATAATTATCTTAAAATTATACTCACCCACCAAATAATCTAGCATTGTAAATAATTCTTTATTTTTTTTATTTGAAGATGAATTAAATTAACAAAATAATAAATATAATTCACCCACCATATATTTTAGTATGGTAAATACATAATTAAATTCTTTTATTTTGAAGTAGATAAAATTACCCCAACAAAATTATAATTCATCTATCACGTTATTAAATAATTATGGACCCAAATAAATAAATTCATTAAAAGTGATTTTTTTTTAATGTCAGTTCTAAAATAAATAAGTGCTAACACACTCATGCCATTAAATAAAATTAGTCCTCCGATGCAACAAAAACATAAACATAATTTTTAAAATTTTTAAGTAAATAAACTTACCATAATAAAATTATAATTTACCTATCATGTTATTAAATATCTATGGACCAAAATAAATAAACAGACTAAAAGTGGGTATAGAATTTTTTGATAATTTCATTTCTAAAAAAATTAATGCTAACACACTCAGACCATTAATCAAAATTACCCCCTCTTGCTCCCCACCCCGTGATGTCACTAAGGGTACACCTATCAGTATGACAACAAAACCAAGATATGTTGCTTAGGTCTATATTGTTGTACATATTTGGATTTAGTGTTTCTTCCATGATACCTATCTATAAGTCAACCTAACTAGTCCATGATGACCCATTGAACCCATACTAATAACCAAAATTATATCAACAATACCAATAAGAGGATAAAAGAACAATAATAATCATAATTAAAAATGTGACAATTTAACATCAATAAAAATTATAACAATTTCATTATAATAATTCAACATAATAATTATACACACTAATGTAATAATATATCACAATAACAATAATGGCCAAAAATGTTTTTATAAATGTCATAGTCCACAATGTGTCAAAAAGGAAACTAAATTGTGCCCTTTATTCAAATGACAACAAGGGTAAAATAAGGATGACATGTTTTGGAAATGGCTGGAGATTATTAATAAATGGGAGGATTTAGAGATCATTTAGGAATGGTTACATCTTAAGCTAAAATTTCAGATGCAAATGTGTTTATAACATTAGATATAATTTCCATGTCTTGATGGTTTTTTATGAGAAAATTCTTAATTTACTCAGTAAAGGGTTCGTTTAGCTCATTTGTAGGATTTAAAATATTTTGATAAATAGTTGTTTGACTACCTCAAGGACTAAAATTGGATTGATTATTAAAATATCTAATATGATTAAAATATTTATGATTATCAACCATATGTTTGTGCAAAATCATATTGCTTAACATTTATATTCATAAAAGGAAGCACATTATTATTATTATTATTATTATTATTATTATTATTATTATTATTATTATTATTATTATTATTATTATTATTATTATTATTATTATTCACATTCAAAGAAAGATCCACATCATATTATAAAGGCACATCTAATTTTATAGGGGAAGACACATTTTGATTATATTTGGCCAATGGTTTTCAATAATATTTATTTATTCTAGTGATTCTTCTAGTTATAATCTTATATATTTACAATTTTGGTGGCATAAAATAAGATAAAATATGAAACTTAATAGACCATAGAAAATGAAACTTAATATATTTATAATAAATTTTAGAATTCAAAAGGGACATAATGTTTGTGATAAAATACAATAAAAAATGAAAAGATTCATAAATTTGGATTTACGAGCATGCAAAATGATGATTCTCTAGAACATAAAAACTAGATGGTGGAAGATAGCTAGAAATGAATTCATAATAATATGCCTACCTCAAATAAAGAATCATAAACATCTAAAATATAATTAAAATTACTAATCAATTGCTCAATCAAAATATATAGAGAAAGAGGGCTCTTAGATTTTTAGATTGATGTCACAATAGATTCTGAATCAGTTTTAGGTATGTAGGCATAATATAAATTATTTACACTACTATATGAATATTTGAACCTACTCTCCTATTATATTTTAACCTATTAGAGTAAATTATCAAAACCTTACATACAATCCTTGTCAAATTACATGGTCCAAGTGAAAACCTACATGCTACGATAAATGTGTTCACTCTTACTCATATGTTGTTGCTTTATGCCTTAGTTTCACACCTTCACTCTTGTCCTCATAAAATTAACAAATCAAGAATATTTTAAATGGGTAAGGGATTGGTTTAGGGGTATGTTTAGAGAGGGCTAGTTGTGGCACTTTGCCTTTATAATTTTGAAAACCCCTGAATGATACATAGATAAAATATGTGTAAATAAACTAAAAATGAATAATACAAATAGTGTGGCCAATGTGCTATGGGATTGCTCTTAATATAATACTCAATAAGGACTTTACAATGATTAATGATCAAATGAAACTAATCACTCATTTATTTATAGATGATTTAAATTCAAGATTTGGCAATGTTGGTGTGCATAAATGATTCCCAATGATTAGAATATGGAAAGGAAAAGCTTAGTAAAAATGATCCTGTTAAATTTAAAAAGTGGCATTAACAATGAGTTCATACAATAGTTCATAACAAAAGACATGATAAATGTAAGATAAAGTTGAGGATTTGTGTGAGAAGAGATGAAAGTATTTTCTAACCATGAAAATTCAATATGACAATTCAATAACAATAATTTAGGACCAATTATCCATACATAGGCAAAAGTGAATTACACATGAAATACTGCCAAATTTTTTAGACAAATCATTCACATAAAAAATAGTTTCAAGTGTCTATAGGATATCACTTTTCATTTTAAAAGTTTTTATTATAAAAATATCCCTACCTCAAATTAAGCATCATAAAAATTGTAAAATAGCATAAAAAATCTCGATCAATTGTTAAATCATTTAACGTATAGAGAAAGAGGGATCTTAAATTTTTATATCGATGTCACGATGGCTTTTTAGTCATTTACAGGCATGCCATCATAATCAAAATTATTCACGCCTATATATGAATATCTGAACTTGTTTGCCTATCAAATTTGAAACTAGTAGAGCAAGTTGTCAAAACTTTACATACATTCATAATCAAAATATTTAGTCCTTGTAAAAATCTACATAGTATGACAACTGTATTTACTCTTGCTCACATTTTTTGCCTTATGTTGTTTTTGCATGTCTTGACTCTTGTCTTTATGAAATCAACAAATATGGGATATTTGATATGGATAAAGGGTTGGTTTAGGGGTATTTGTAGATAGGGTTATTGGTGGTTGTTTGCCCCCTCCATTTTTCTCAGATCCCTCAATGTCACAAACATAAATTATATGTTGATAGATGATAAATGCATAATAAAAATAGTGTGACCAATGTGCTCTTAGAATGTTTCTAGTAAAATACTCATTAAAGACATCACAATGTTGAATAATGACCAAATGAAATTAATCTCTTATTTATTTATAGGTAACTTAAATTCAAACATTAAAAAAATTGACGTTCATAAACAACCCCAATGATTTTGAAAAAAAAAACCCTTTAATTTAAAAAATGGAATAAACAATAAAACCGTGCAACCATTGATAACACAAGATATTATACACATAAAATAAAGAAAAAGATTTACAAGTCACCATGACAAATTATCCATACATTAACTAAAGTGCATAACATGTAAAATAAAGTGAAATAATTTGGACGAATCATCCATATAATAGTAATTTCAAAATACTATGGATATTAGCATTTTTAAAATTATAAACAATTGTCCCTTAATTTCATTGTAATTGTGACATATTTTTGTCCTACGCTTCTCCAGTGTTAAAAATTATAATACATTCATAAATTAATACTTTTAAAAATAATAATACTTTCATAAATTAATTATTTTAAAAAATAATAATACTTTCATTAATTATCTTAATTCCATTTCTAAACCATTACGGCCTTTCTAGCCCACTTTTTCATTTTCATTTTCATTTTTATTAATAATAAAAATCCAATCTTGTGTATATGCATTGCAACCTCTACAAAAACGTTGACTGTGGCATTGGGGACTCCCAGCTCTCTATTCATGTTCAACAATCTTGTTACAGACATTTTTCATTTGCTTTCTTTCCTTCTCTGCCTCATAATAATCGCAATAGCATACAAACTCTTCCGTTTCTCTTTTCCCATTTATCCTTCAGAACCCATTTTTTTTTTAAAACATTAGTTTGTAAACAACTTCGTCATCGACAGAGCTAACACAAGCTTCGCTCTGTGGGTATGATGAGACAAGCATCTAGCGATGCAATCTGCAACATGCTTAGAATACAGTCTGAATTTGCAGTCCAACAGATCATGTCTACGTATAACTTCATGGACCAACTAGGACTTGAACCTAGGACCATCCATACGCTGCTAGAGTGCTCTACCACTGAGCTATTGGTCCCTCTTGGACCAGTCCATCTTCGGTCCGAATGTGGCTTAACACCAACACCCCCCCTTAAACCACACTTCTTGTGTGCTTGGGGCTCCTAGCCTGAACCTGGCTTTGATACCATGTTGGTTCATGGACCAGCTAGGACTCGAACCTAGCACCATCCATACGCTACTGGAGTGCTCTACCACTGAGCTACTTGTCCCTCTTGGACCAGTCCATCTTCGATCCGAGTGTGGCTTAACACCAACAATGTCTACGTATAGCCTTCGCCTCAATTAACTTTTATTATTTATTCAAATAGAATGTGCAAATCGCGATTAAGCATGATTTTGAACAAAACTGTCTTAAAGCGGAATAAACTTAATATTGTAATGCAATATAGTTTTTGGAGATCATTGTTTGACATGGTCCAATCATACCGCCAGACTTCCATTCACATGCACCCAATCACATGGGTGTTGGATGATGAAGCTCTAAGGGAAATCAGTCTTTCAGAATAACCATCTTAGATAAGTCTCATTATCAATGATGATATGGTGCCAAGCACTGATCAAAATTGAGCCCTTCTCAGCCATTCCTGGGGCTTCAAACTCTTCATATAAGTGTAATTTAAAAATAGGCTGTTAAAGAAAATTCAAAGTTTATACAATATTTGATAATGTAGATGTATGGATGTATATTAAAAATAATAAAATAAGGGCTATAAAAAAAGTTCTATCAATATCACATTATTATATATTATCAATACCACATCATTGATAGTATAAGGTACGAAATTTGAAAATTCTAACTATTTTATAAGAGAAACCATGACTAATATAAATATGACCAAAAAGTATTATAAAAATAATTATGGGCATTTATGTAAAATTATATAAATTTATTGTGGTGGTGGGTAAAAAATGTAGTCAAGATTTAAGTAGATCACACTAGAGAAATTATAATTATTTTTTGTTTGCTTGCATTAAAGTGATTGTTAGTTCTATTTCCTCATGTAAGGACCATAATATAGTTTATAACTAAACTTAAATATATGTGTCTCATTAAGAGAAGATTTTGACTATGAGATATGTTCTCAAACAACTTTATGCTACTACTTAAAATATCATGCTATGTGGCATTTTGTTAGTTGTACACAACATTCTAGGTTTTGGTGTGCTATTTCCATTTCCATTTCATTATAAAATCTCATGTTTTAATATATGGAGTGAGTTAAGAATCCATAAATTTGAAGCTATGCCATAGCAATCAATAAAAAATAGTATTAACATGATTTTTGTATACTTTCATATCCATATGAGTTGTTTAATGTCATGTTTGAATAAACCATACTTCTTTTGCTTCTCTTACTATTTTTTTTTACTTAAAAATTTAGCAAAAATAAATGTCAATTCCCAGTCTACAAACCATTTTTAACATATGATATCCAAACTAGTAAGTATATATTGTTAAATTTTATTTTTTCATTCTTTTTTTGTAAATTATTAGTGTTGTAGCATGACACGATTATAAAGGTGTTGGAGAAATTTATAACATGCCCAATCATTAGGATTTACTTAATATCATATTTTAAACTATTTCAGTTCAATTTTGGTGTTTTTTATTATCTACAAAATCTAACATATTGGAAGAGAACATATAAAAAGGCCATAATTCTAACATTATTTTAGTGTTTTGGGTGAGGAGAAGAAACTCTAACATGTTTTTCACAAGTAAAGATATTTATGTTTTCTTGCTTAGGTTATGAACTTATTTAATTTTTACTACATAAATGAATTGAACTTTATTTTCCACTCATAATACAAATATAAGTATCTTAATTTTTCCATTGCATCCACAAGTCACTTCCATTTTCATTCCACAGATCTTTGAAAATTATAGCCCACACTATTTTAAATCAAATAGATAATGAATGTAACGGATAATTTTATAGGAAGTTTTTATTTTCAATTGGTTCATTCGTATTAAATGTTGGGTAGTTAATTTTTTTCCAAACAATATATTTTCAAATACTATTATATATATTTATTATATATATATATATATATATATATATATTTTTAGAATTAATTTATAAAATTTACTTATTTATTTTTAGATTAAAAAATATTAACTAACATTATACTTGTTAGTAATTTTTTCGTCAATTTTTATCCCCAAATTTAGTAGTTTTCATCGCTACCCCACCTCCATTTTGATTTTACAATCATTGAAGAGTTTCGCTTCAATTATTCTTACTCAAAATTTTATGTTTATCATGTTAAATAAGGTACATCTAGAAGAACATAAGCAAAATTACTCAAAGATGGTGTTTTTTTCTTTGTGTGTTGTGTAGCTTAAATGTGTTAGTCAATAGTGTTTTTTAGTTAAAATTTTGATTGTAGTAATCATGTGTCCTATAATGGGTCTCTTTGTGTTATATTTTCTCAATTATTTTCCTTTTCCATTTCCAAAATTCATCACCATTTGTCTCAAAGATAAAAAATGAAGCCACATATAAGAATTTCAATGCTTGAGGACCATGATACAAATAAATATAACACACACACACACACACACACACACACACACACACACACACACACACACACACACACACACACACACACACACACACACACACACACACACACACACACACACATATATATATATATATATATATATATATATATATAAACTAACAAATATATAAACTAACAATTAAATAGTCGAGAATAATTTTAATTTTCATTTCCATCATGGTGAATTTAGTATGTATGAACATGAATTATTATAATCTGAAGCTTGTTGATCATAGTCAATATTTAATTCAAAATATAAGCATTGTTATTATGTTGTAGTATCCTAGAACTACTGAACTGTGGCTTCTTTAGGATTAGAGGTAGGGGTTAAATTGGATGGATATATGAATCTATTAATGCTTTTTAATAATGAAATATGAGGATTTATTTTAATATTGCATGGGATGAAATGTGATATTTAAGGGTTTTCTCTTTGTTATCTTCATAGTTGGTTTCATATTATTTTAATATAAAAAATATCTCATGTTTAGTTAAATTGTATTATCTAGAGAAGATACAGTGTTATCATTATAGTACTTTTGAATAGTTAATATAAGTGGTTGGGGATCTCATCTTTAATAAAGTTTAATTTAAAAGGTTGTATCAATCTAAAGTAGTTACCACAAAAATTTGGCTTGGCAATTGCTCTTAATTCTCTTAGTTTGAAATGTTGAAGTAGTTTTAAAGAGCTTCCAAGTAATTTTCAAAAACTTGCTTCATTAGAATATATAAACTTAGAGGCTTGCTATGGGATTCTTGGTTTTCCTTGTAAGTTTGGAAAATTTACATTGTTAGAATATCTAAATTTAGAGGCTTGTTAGGGGCTTCTTGATCTTGAAATTTTGATAGAATATATAAACTCAAAATTTTGTTGGTGCATTATTTGTCTTGTTTGTAATTTTAATTTATCTTCTTTATTAAAATATCTAAACATAAAAAAATTCTCCATATTGCTCTTGTATCTAAAAATACTGTAAAATTAAAATCTATTAAAATGTAAAAAATGGTATTTTATCAAACATATTTTTTAGTGATGCATGTGTATAGTTTACTCTCTTAAATGGAAGTGCAACTATATATTTAAACTTTTCAACATGGAAGGGATGGATGATTAAACACCCTTCAAATTGAAATTAGGACAAACCCTTCAAGTTTGGTCATTATTGCCAAGTGTTATAAGGAATATTTTACAGTCATTATTTTCATATGTGAGGAAAATTCAATATTTTTTTTAAAATGGATATTGGGAATCTACTATGTAGGATTAATAGCATTTTCTTAATTAAACTTTTGATCATGAGGTAAAATATAAATGGATATTATATTTGGTTCTATGATAAGAATTTTAAATAATATGAAATCAATATTTATCATCAATTTTCCTCTTAGTCATTATCAAATACTAAAAATACCTTTTTACACATGGAACTTTATAGACATTTAAAAAAAGTCTAGGTATTTTTTGGTCATAATGTTGTATTATTATATAAATTATGTGTGCTTTTAAGTTATTGGTTTATATTAGTATTTTACTTGTACAATGTTTTCCATGTTAGCAATGGCTTCCTCTCATTTATCCCCTCTTTTTCTCTTGCATGTCTCTTCACTCCTACATCCTTATTTATTATAGTTTTTAGGGTTTTCCATAGAAACATACAGTGTTTTCCCCTTTTCCAACCTTGTTTATGATCACTCAATCACTATCCTTGACTTAATATCATCCAATTCTTCTATGCCTAAATTTCTAAATATAAAATAATTATGATACATTTTATGTTGATCATATTCTAAAGGTTTTGAAGATAAAATAGGAATGTGGAAGGAATGAAGGTAATATCATTTTATCATTGACAATAAGAACATCATGATAAGCTTTAAAACAAATGAAATTCAAAAATAAGGAAAACTAAATGTTGTTCATAAAATCATATTTAATATAATAGAGATCCCTTACTTAAGTAGGAAAAGAGAAAAAAAACTCAAGTCTAACTAAGTAATGTTGGATAAATTCTCACATAGGATAAAACTATGAAAATGATGAAATACCTAGACATAGCTTAGCAAACATGATAAATACATACTCTAACACTCCTTGTCAAGTGAATATAGGGGATAAAAATAGAAAAAAATATATTTATAGTGGAATATTCATAATATGAGTCCTACTAATAAGGCTTCATAAGTTACTTATGTACAATATATATATATATATATATATATATATATATATATATATATATATATATATATATATATATATATATATATATAAAGTGGAGAAAGAGATAAAACATGTAAGAAATAAAACTCCCCCACAAAAAAGATATAAAATAATGAAGGTAGGACTTTTCAACCAACATCTCTCTATGAATCTAATATTACCACCATAAAAGCTTTATCATTACACACAAAGAATAAACTATCTATTATCCATACTCTCTTATTTTCTATCAAATAGTTTACAATAGAGATGTACAAATAGGTAGACGTTATGAGAATCCTAACCATCCCATGTATATGGGAATAACTTCCTCAATAAGAAATAAATATTATGTATGTTAAAGAGTGGGAAAATAATTTCCTAAAATAACAACCCCCTTAAGCATATCTTAGGTGGGTATAATAAAAGATGCATTGTGAAGTCACATGTTCCTATGGATGCTAATCCATCTTACCAGAGTATATGAATGTTGAGTCATTGTAATCACCAAGTAAAATTATAAATGATGTTAAATAAAAGGATCATTGAACATGAATATTTTACTTTAAAATATGGTTAGAGTAATAAAATTGAAGAATCATTACATGAACCCCATCCAACAAGATGGTGAAAAGTGAGCATAAAGACTAGTAGGGCTACCACACTAGTGTCCCTGGTGGGGATGCCACATTAATTTCCCTATAATAATCACCAATAAGGCTATGAAATCAAGTAAAAAATCTTCATATGGGTTTTATCAAGTAATTTACCTAAATAGGATACCTATGTATAAAGGAAAAATCTAGAAAACACTCAAAAATGAAAAATATACATATAAATCTCATAAAATAGAAAAGAGAGAGAAACATTGTAGGAAAAAATTCCCCCAAAAGAGAGAAAAGAATAAGAGATACCTAGAAATACCAGCAAATATGATGCTAAAGTAGTCCAGCTCTATGTACTATAAAGTCAAGAGGGAAATCAATTTACATTAGTGGTCTGAATCCACTACTCAATGACAAAAATAAATGACAGTAGGCTTCACCAGAATAACTTCAATCAATAAGACCGTTAGTGGTGATGAAATTAAAAAAGAGTATTGCATGTGTAAGGAACACTCAACACCTAAGAAGTAGAGTGTACACTACACACCCCAAACTATTGACTAGATGGAGTGATCATAAAAAAAGTTGCATGAACACCCCCTTATAATCGGTGGAGCGAATGAAAATGGTCCATACAAGTGGTCTGAATCCACTACTTGAATACCAAGCAAGCTAGCATTGTATGCAATAGGATAACTCTATATGTTATCGAATAATCTTAAGTATCAAAAATGTGGTGTCAAAATTATAAATAACATCTCTGAAGAAGGATGGCTCTAGTGGTGATGGAAAAGATAAGCAAATAAAGAAGATAAAAAGTGCCCATAATAGAACACATAAATATATGATGGTAAACTGGGCTAAATCATCAAACCCACCATGTTACTTTATAAATCAATGTGATTAGTTACCATACATTAAAAAAATATCAAATGGAAACAAGGAAGACTCTAGACCTTACTAAAATAAATCCAAATAAGGAGACTACTGACCTACTAAAAAACCCATCAAAAATCATGAGAGATGCTTCAAAAAATAAGGGAGAAAAAAAGTGTCTCCATAGAAGAAAGAAAGGAGCTAAGGAAGGGGCCTTGGTGGAGACATGACAAAAACTACAAGTGTGTCAAAGTGCCAATGCACAAACTAAAATATATCATGTCATGGAGTAATGGAAGAGTTTGGAAAATGGTGAAAAAGGCCATCAATTATGCAAAATCACACCTAAAATGATCAACTACCAAGAAAGGACAACCTATAAAAACACATGCAAAGGACATTGAACTCAACCAAAAATGTGTCTTAATAAGCAACAAGTACAAGAAGTACAATTTAGGGCCAAGAAATAATAATGTTGGCCAAATCTCATGCAAATATAATGTCGATCATAGCTGAAAATGCATCCAAAATTACAATGAGAAAGCAAAACCAAAGAAGAAAAAAATAAATTTATTTTCTTGCAAGGGGGTTTGGCCACCTACCAAATCGGGTTTCACCCACTAGTCTTCAACAAATGAGATAAAAAAATGATTGACTAAGTAGCAATCAAATAAATCTCCTTTAAATTTTTTCTCCACTACTATAATAAAGTTGGACAAAAAAAATATAGAATTCCTAACATATAAAAATTCCCCTCCATTTTAAAAATTAAATCAAACTACCCCTCTTTTGAATCAAATCTTCAACCAAAAGATAACTATTCCATACTATAAAATTGGCCAATCCCCCTCAAATTAATTTAAACAAAAGATTTATAATGAAAAATAAGTAATGTCATCTAATTAAAAAGACACATCATATCCTAAAAAGAAAACATTAGTATGAAATTTTTAAAAGGCTATGAATTTTTTTATTTTTGTTTGAAAAAACAATAATTAAGCCTAAAAAAATACATCCATAATAAAATGAGTGACAAAACCATTGAAAAATTAGTAAAACCATGACTTGTTTATAAAGGTAGGTTGAGGAGATAGTTTAGTGTAGAAAAATGGAGGATAGACATATTTAATGGATAAGGTCATGCTTAGATTGAATGGTGAGGGATTATGATGAACCCCTAATTCCTCGATGCTATAAGAACTCCTCTTTTCACTTGATTTATTTCCTCAATGGTGTTCAAGTAGAGATAATAATTTCTAGGGCATGATCAAGTTCAACGCAGAAGAAACAATGGTTGTAGACTATAAGACTAAGATCATTGTTATACCAATCAATGGCTACTAATGGTGTTAAAGGATAATAATGATTAAAATTCAAATGGAATCAAGAGTAACAACAACTATGTGGATGGAAGATGACCTACATAACAACTTTACTCAAAATTCTCTTACCTTCCACATTGATCAAGCATTATAAACTCCAAGCTTGATAACTGTGAGAATTTTTTTTTTTGTGGTTGTAAGATTGATCTAAATGTTGGATGATTAGAGGGTGGCTCACAAGATTGAGAAAGTAAAAAACTTTGAATTACCTTCTAAAGTTTTATACGATGCCTTCAAATTAGATCTATGAAATCAATCTCAATCAGGAAGGGTGAAGTATGAGGGGAAGGAGAGTCATAGGTATTCACAAAAAAAAACTGCATGACACAAATCCAATGCCAACACCACCTCCTTAGGTTCTCAGATCTGTCAAACAGACACAAAACACAAAAATCCAAAAATAAGCCATTATTTTTTTGAAAGACCCTAAAAACCATTTTTTCTATTAAAAATAATGAACAAATCTGTTGTACGTAGTTGTATGTGAGTAACACCAAAAAACCCTCAAAATGAGTTCTTAAAAAATTCTCTATTTTTGATAAATTAAAAGGCAATCCTAGCATTTTGAGGCCTTTAAAAATCAATGTCCCGTGTTAAAATCCCTAAAAATATACCATAAAATATTTAAATACAAAAAGTGGCTCAAAAGGCTATGGAAATAGCTGCAAAAATAATATTAATCAATGAAATAATAGTGTATTTTCAATGATACATATATAAAACTGAGAAATGAATACTTGAAGGAGCTTTGATACCATGAAAAGAATGAGAACAATATCATTCGAATCCAAGATTTTGAAGTATTGACAGTAATAATATCATGATAGATTTTCAAACAAATGAAATATAAATACAAGGAAAATCAAATGTTATTTAGAAAAGCATGTTTAATACAATGGAGAGACCTTACTTAATTAGGAAAGGAGAAATAAGACTCGATCCTAACTAAGTAATGTGTGATAAATCTTTACATAGGAGAAAACTAGGAAAATGATGAAATACCTAGATATATCCTATCAAACATGAAAAATACATACTATAATATAATGAAAAAGTAGAGTTGACCTAATCCAAGCTCTACACTATACGATAGTGGTCGACTATGCATAAAAATTCAATGGGTCACATATGCTTCAAATATTTCATGATCTACATAATAACTAAGAATTTATTTAACATAAATATGAATCCATAATTTTACCATTGTTCTATTGGCTTTCATAATCTTCACTTGTTGATAATTCCCATTCAAAACTCCAACATATTATTCTAAATGTCACAGTCCACAATGTCTCAAATAAAAATACAAATTGTTTCATTTGTTCCAATGACAAACAATATAAAATGGGATGAGGTGGTTAAGAAGTGGGTGGATTAAATAAATATTTGGATATCAACAAATCTTGAGCCAAAAATATAGATTTAAATTTTTTAAAAATATTAGATATTTTTCCAATCTCTTGATGGTTTTCTATGAGAAACTTTTTAAACTAAATAGTAAAGGGTTCATTTATCTCACTTTTATGACTTAAAATCTTTTGACATAAACTTATTTGACTACATTTAGTATTATCACATTTAAATCTAGTAGAGGAAACTATCAAAACCCTACATATGGTTCTAGTATATGTTCTTAATGAAAAAAGGCATATTACAATAAATATATTCACTCTTTTTTTTATGGTGTTTCCTTCTAGCTTAGTAGTACTCCTTGCCTCTTGTCTTCCTAAAATCAAAAAATATGAAAAATTTAACATGGGTAAGGGGTTCGTTTGAGGGTATTTGTACATTGGGTTAGTAGAGGTCCTTTGCTCCTCCTAATTTATTAGACCCCTCAATGATAAATATGAAAATTATGTGCAAATAAATGGTTGATGTATAATATAAATAATGTGACCAATGTTATTCAGGAGTGCTCTTAATATAATAATTGATAAATAATTCACAATGCTTAATGATCAAATGAAACTAATCACTTATTTATTTATAGATGACTTTAATTCAAACCTTGGAAAAATTAGTATGCACAATCAATCCTAATCTTTTATAAAAAGGAAAGGATAAGATAAATAGAATATCTCTCTAAATTTAAAAGGTGGCATAAACAATGAGATGATATAATATTTAATAACACAAGACATGATAGGCATAAGATAAAGTGAAGGATTTGCTAGGGTAAACATGTAATTTTTTTCTATCCATCAAAATTCAATATTACAATTTAATAATGTTAATTTTTTTACCAATTATTCATACATAGACAAAATTTTATAACATATAAAATAGTGACATACAATTTAATCCAATCATCCATATGAACGTAGTTTCAAATATCTATTGTATGCCAATTTTAATTTTATTGATTATAAAAATATTCTTACCTCAAATTAAGCATCGTTAAACATGTAAAATATCATAAAAATGCCTAATTAATTGTTCAATCAAAATTTATCAAGAAAGAACAATCTTAATTTTTATATTGATGTCGCTATGGATTTTGAATGATTTTTAGGTAATTCATCATAATCTAAATTATTCATTCCAATAGATGAATATTTGAACCTTCTCACCTATTAGATTTGAACCCAGTAGAGGATATTTTCAAAACCTTAGATGTGGTCCTAGTTAAATTATGTGGTCCAATTAAAAACCTTCATACTATGACACATGTATTCAATCTTGTTCACATGTTGTTGTCTTCTACCTTCGTTTCACTCCTTGGCTATTTTCCTCATGAAATTAATAAATCTAGAAAATTTTCCATGGACAAGGGGTTGGTTTAAGGGTATATATAGGTATGGTTAGTGGTGGGCCTTCACCCCCTCTATATTTTTATAACCATCAATGTTACATAGTGAAATGACATGCTAGTAAATGATAAGTGCATAATACAAAAAATGTCACTAATGCGCTCCATGATTTATTTAAATAAAATATTCAACAAGTTCTTCACAATGACAGATGATGAAATGAAACTAGTCACTTTTTTATTTATGGATAAATTGAAATCAAAAATTGGAAAAATTGATGTGCATAAGCAATCCCTAATGACTAGAAAAGATAAACGCAGAAAATATTGATGATCACATTTGATTTTTTAAATGGCATAAACAATGAAGTCATACAACTATTCATAATCATAACACAAGACACGATAGGCATAAGATAAAGTGGAAGATTTACATGGGAACACACGAAAGGATTTTATATCCATCAAAACTCAATAAGACAATTCAATAATGCTAATTTGAACCAATTATCTAAGAGTAGACAAAAATGCATAATAAATAATTTCAACCTATCATCCATACATAATTAGTTTAAAGTAGAAATCGTCAAAGTCATTTTTTATTGGACAAGAAGGGAATGATAGGCCTCGTCATCAATGAGGATATGGTATGAAGTGGCATAAGGAATCTTTTATGGTCATTCTTTTCACATGAGAGAAAAATTCAATATTTTGTACTAGTGGTATAAGGAGTCTTTTATCATCATTCTTCTCATATGAGAGCAAAATTAGAGTTTTATTTTTTGTTTTTAAATGGATATCATATTCTTTGAAGCAGATTTAAAACTATTTTTATTATATTTTTTATTGTGAGGCAAAATCTGAATGGATATTAGATTAAGTTCTATGATGAAAATCTTGATACTCTAAATTTTTTCTCAATTTATTATAAATAAAATAATAATTTATAAAAAAAATATATAGTGAGATAATTAGTTAATATGGATGGTTCAAACATTTTGTTAAAAAAAATAATGGCTCATAATCAGCCAAGTTACAACTATAAAAAATACCATAATTAAAACTATCACATATAAAAGACAAGGCATGCATTATGGTACCAGAAAGAAGAGGCAAAGGAGTATCCTTGGCTAGCAAAGCATCCCAAGATGCAATATCTACTGAGGAAGGATCAAAGCCACCCACCTATCCATGGGGTCTGAAGGAGCCAAACAAATAATAATATCCTACCAAAAAGGAGGCTACACCAAAATAAAAGGACCAACAACATATCCTTGACATGGTCATCGCAGACTCCATCCCCCTCTTAAGGGAAAGGAAAAAAATGGTCGTGACTGTGAGGCCACTTCATTGACATCTAAGCACTAGATGTGGAAAGGCTTATGGTGTAATATATAGTGGGTGTGACTCACAATACATGGAGCACTCCATAAATCATCAAGTATTTATTCAAATTTACTAACTTCCATGACAACTTTCTTTATTTGGACTTGAATATGTAGGCAGGCTAAAAATAATACAAAATCCTTATCACTAATAGATAATTAGTAAGAAAATTATTCACTGTTAGATAAATAAGACTTAATAACTTTCCATAAATGAAACATAATAACAACACTAAATAAATTCCATATAAAACATATAGAAATTGTCCAATCATCAGAATTCCAAAGGAGGACCAAATGCCATGAGAAGGGTTCGAGATGGTAAGGATGAAAGAAATTGTATATCCACTACTAAGAACAATAGGATTTAGGACATACCCAAAATATGTGTTTGAAATACTCAAGCTTATTACATGGTATACACTTGGGTTAAGCAATTCCTAGGTGAGAAAGTCATTCACCGAGTGAAAGGCCTTGATAATCCAAACACTAAATGTAATAAGCTAGCTTGGGTTCAAGGTTGGCCTACCAAATTTGGTTTAGATGGGAATGCCATATCTTGGGTGAGAAAATAATTCTCCAATTCCTATTTATCTTGCCAAGAATTGATGAAAAGGGGCCCACCACTTGGTAAATATGGCATGGAGTGTTTTTAGGTAAAGAAGAACACAGTTCTACCTACTTTTTTCAATTTGAGCAAAGAGGTTTCACACCCAACTTATGAAGTATGACATATGTTATTAACTCCTTCATGTGGAGAATAAATAATAAGTCAACATTAGTTAATTTTAACTTCACTTTTAGTGATGGCCAAGGAGCCTAGTTATGATCGGAAACCAAATCCTTAGTAGCCCGAATCACTTTTTTAGATGAGTCTTAAAAATTTTGTACTAGAAATTTATGCCAACAAGAGGCTAGTATTAGTCATGATAGGATTCAATTATAAATTATCATCATTGAATAATAAATCAATGCAAAATCCATAACCAACCCATTTTAAATGAAGTTTAATAGTCCTAAGATCTTTCCTAATTATTTTCACCACAAAAAGCCATTAATTTTTATAGGGGCAAAAATGGTCAATATAGTATGGAGACCAATATTTTTCCAACTAAATTTATCAAAAGGAGATTCATGTGAAATAAAATGATGTATAAGTATTTTTGGGGCTTGAATCAAGTGGAACATACAGTTTAATGGGTTATTAGATGAGGTCAATAAGGACTTGACCACTAGATAAAAACCTACATGAATTTTTAAGCATAATTGGAGAAAGGCATGAAGGACTGAACTACCCCGTATATAGATAGTTTTGGGGGCTCAATTATCATTACCATAAATTTAATTAACAAACCATTTAGCAAATAATGCAATTATCTATTTATACACATAGATAATTACCATACCTCCTTGGTCATGCCAAAGGTATAAAATATCTTAGGTAACTTTGTGGAATCCCTACAAATGCTTAGAATTAGACCAAGGAAAATCTCTAAGAATCTAAGCCAAATTTTAGGAGGAGTGTTTGGAGGGGGACAAATATTTGGAATAATAAAAAATGAGTAGTGGCTATAATTCTAGTGCAAACCTATAACTTCCTCACTAAAGATATGGGTTTAGTGACCAAATATTCCACCTTTTTCCCCACTATGTTTATGAGGTATTGCCACAAATCCATATGGGAACTATCAAAACCAAAATGAATGCCTAAAAACATAAAAATGTCACCTCTAATAATCCATTTCCACTTGTATTTATGTAACTAATTTGGCATGGGAATCATGCTCTATCTAGAACATTGAGTCTTGCTCCACTATAGGTTTGAATTAGAAACAAGGAAAAATAATTTGAGACAATACATAACCACCTTGAAAGTTTTTTATTTCTATCTCAAGGGTGAATAAAGTATCATTTTCAATGTGGATATTAATGAGTTGAGAGGATCCATTAGGAACAACAATACCCTACTTAGTTGAGTAAGCCAACACACATCCTAACACTTCCATAGATAATACATATAGATTTAGGGAAAGGGGCCAACCTTGACACATGGAATTATAGGGGATAATATAATTATATTTAATAAAATTGATAGTGAGATGGGTTTATGCATCTACAAAGAGAGTTTGAATGACTGAAATGAATAATTGGTTGAATTCAAGAGCCTAGAGCATTCCTAGAGTGAAAGTCTATTCAATCTTATCATAAGATTTATAAAAATTAAGATTGACAAAGATGTTCCTCTAATAAGAGGTACTCACCTATAACATACCTTCCCATAGAATTATAAATTTATCAAGAATTTATTTTATTTTGATAAATCTAGTTTACTTGGGTATGATAATGGCATGTAAGACTAATTAAGTGTGGATAGATAGAGCTTTAATGAGGATATTTTAAGAGACATAAAGTATGGTGACTAGGTTCCAGTTGGTAGTAAGTTTTAGGTAACTTGATTTAGTTATCAGTTCATTATTTTATTTATTAATAATTGAACCCCAACTATTTTTTTCATATAGCTTCTTTGTTAAATTTTAGGAGGCTGGGATTGATGAATTCCTAGGTGGCTTTATGGAATTCATAAAGGAAGCCACTAATTCTTTGGGATTTGTTATTTCTCATGTGATGAAGAGATTGAGAGATATCATGAAGAGACAAATTCACATCACATGATTTTTTGTTGGTAGTCTTGAGTTTATAAGGGACAACATCATGGCATTATTCTAGAGCCTGAGTGCTCTCAACTATTTCCTAATAATCTTGAAACACTAATTAATAATGATCTAAAAAAGTAGGAAAGATGTTAGGAAGATTATTAAGTCTCAAATAGGTTGAAATTATGGCCATGATTTTTTATCAATCTTGTTTAGGAATCAAGGACTTTATGAAATCATTTGTATCCTTATCACCAATTTTAATTTAGTGTTGGTCATCGCAAATCTATGACCCTTTGGTGGCATACTGATTTAATAGCTTTTGGAATATTAGGGTATTATTCATAATTTAGTTAAATGGTTTGAGTAGTAAAATTGGTAAACAAATATGAAATAATTAGGCTACTAATTTATGTAAATTAGATTGCAATTTTGACCTATCTAAAAATAGTAATAAGAGATGGAAAAGAAGACTCAGCTAAAATCTGATTGATCAAATTGAGATAGAGGATATAATTCACTATGTAGGATGGGAACACTATCGTAAACTAAGATTTGAACTTTATTTGGTGATTAGATAGGAGTTCCAAAACTAGACATGAGTAGCACCGATGTTGTAGTCCACTTTTACCATTGTTGCCATGAGGATCTAAGTTTTATGGGTTTTGTTGATTTGGTATGTGTGACCCTATCTATGAAGTTTCGATAGATGAAAGTCTATAGACCTCCTTTTAGAGCATATTTTCTCTTCAAACCTTATGTTCTTTTATGCTTTGATCAATTTTGAGAAAGAGGGGGGGTTTAGTGTATGTAATATTCACTAGACATGGATCCATACCCCTTGTATGGGCACTTTGCCTACATACCAATACTCTGAAGATCTATCAATCCATATTTAGTTCTCCCACTTGATGTGATTTAAAAAATTATGTGTATGAAGATGTAGAATGCTAAACTAGATGTGTTTGAGGTGGCTAGGGACTATTGTAAGTATTTGAATAAGCTTGTAAGTGTGTTGGTTGTTTGTATGTAGAGAATAGGGAAGATTTCTTGAGTAGTCTTCCTTGTATTCTTGCTTACTTAGTGATAATTTCTAACCCTTTCCAAATGATCTTTGAATGTCATTTTATAGGGATCAATTGGTCAGGGGTTGAATGTGCTCATGTTGCACTGACAAGGAGAAGGATGGAGAATGAGAATAAAATAACCGTTGTGGCCAAAAATGGACTTGGACAATAACTCTAAAAGTGGACAAGATTGGCACTGATGCTATAGTCCTAGTGTGGTGCTATTATCTTGAGACAATGGGACCTAGGGGGATGGATCTATCATGGAAAGAGGGGTTGGTTCAGCTGGGATCATGTCTGGAAGGCTACAAATGAACAGGAATTAGTGAAAATATGCCTATGAGGTTCATGAGAGAAATCAAGAGGAACCTATCGGTTGGATGTCATTATCCACACTCAAGTTACCAATTTTCATATTTTATATGACTATATGTTCCCCCTTTATTCAAGTGATGTAACAAAGTGAAATACTAGGAAAAAGAAAAAATAGAAATCATACCTGAACTTACCTTTAAGGGTGAAGCTCATGAAGCTATGTGATGTTGGGTGTACATATAGAGAGCATGTTGTGATTTCTAAATGTAAAATAAAATTAAAGAGTAGATCAATTCTTACTAGATACACTATATTTAAAATAAGAATGTACAAATCTAGGTAAGAGAGAGAGGAAGAGAAAGGAACAAATACACCTTATCGAGTATATGAACCAATACAAAACCTATTATGATGTGAAGTGATGTTGGTTGATGTTGTACCAAGATTAAGATCACAAATGAAGATGAGTGCTTAATCCTTCAAAAGTGGCTCAATAATGAAAAAGATCACCCTTTAGATTCATCATCACCCACTAAGTGAATTTAGGTGATCATGCATGTGTTGATCAATGTTTGGACCATGTGTCTACTCCCTCTGAATAGGTGGCTCAAGAATATAAATCCTAGCTAGTCCTTTAGCTCCATTATTTCCTCTTGAAGTGAAGCTATGAAATGATATAGGTATGAAATGTGTGTCATATGAAATGGTTCCTAAAGCCCATGAATGCATTATGATCTAACAATGTTGGCATGAATAGTTGAATGTATGATAGAAACTAGGACAGTCTTGGTGATTATGAAAGATGGATATTAGGATTGTATAAAAGTCACTCTAAAATTAGTGTACTAGGCATATATGAAAGCCACTCGAGAACTAAAAAAGTAAAACTTAGGATTGTATGAAAGCCATTCCAAAATTATGTAAATCACCTACATATGGAATAAAACATGCAACTACTGAGAATACCTAGGTAATACTGAACTAGGGAAGGAAAAGAAAAGAAAAATGTATCATGCCCATTACCCCCAATCGTTAGTGTCTAGAACATGGATTTTGATATGGAAGTTATATCAATTGTCATGTCTAAAACTATAATCGAGAGCCATCATATCACTCATGATGCCCCCTATATTTATATTCTTTGACCAAAAGTGTATTGGAATCTACTAATTTTGAACTGCTCTAGATGTACAAAAATGTAGATAAACCTACTTTTCTCCCTACTTCTGAAAAGTCTAGGTTTTTTGTTCTTCGGACAAGAGCACCAAAATGGACATTTATGGCACCGATGCTATATTCCAAGTTGGGTTTTATTGTTATAGGACAAATATAGTAACTATTATGATATTCGCACTACCTATCTAGTCTGTTCTGACTATTTTGATGTCTAGTTATTATTCTGGGTGTATTGAATGTTACATTTTCAACTATTAGGAGCTTTGATCTCTATGACAAAACAACTATTTATTATCCCCTCTTTTTAGGGTAGGAATGAAGAACCTGTAATGACTATCCTTAGAAGAAAGAGCACTAAAAGTGTGTTATGTTGTATATATACATTATATAATAATGATAATCGATAAAATATCTCAAGATGTAGCATGATTTATATTAAGGGATTGTTAGATCAACAGGGGTATGCCTAGATATATATAATAGTCTAATAACATGTGTAATGTAATAAACTAGAAATGGAAGTTTAGTTAGTTATTATTTGGAGGGATGGGGCATGATCTCCATCATGGCATCTAAGAAAGTAACACAATGCATGATGTGGATCTTGGCATTGTAAACAAGGAACAAGTACATAAGGCAAGAATCAAAAAACATACAAGGGTGGCCAATGGGCCACACAAAAAAGGGACATGGGCACATATCACTCATAATAGAAGGTAAGCATACAAAACATGTTTAAATGCCACAAACACATATAATTGAAACAAGAAAGGTTGGCATGGAAGCCACAATGACATAGAAGAGTTCAGGAAAAGGACATTGACAAATATCCTAAGGCAAACACATGAATAGAAGTAAAGGACATTGGAAAATGTCCTCAGACACATATAAGATACAAATAGAAATTAAAAAATGCAATCATATTTAGTTACACAAAGCAAAAAAGGAAAGTATGTAATAACTAAAAATACAATCGCATCTAACTAGTCAAATCAAGAAGTGAAAGTGTGAAAGACATGTTACTAGAAGACTAGGTATATGATAAAAAATACACAAGTGTTATATACTAGGTAGTGCTGATAGATTAATATATGTAAGATAGTAAATAATGTACATCAACATGATAACTAGAGTGTGTGGTGTAAGAATGACATAACTAGATGGTGTAGTCAAGTGGAAGATGCCCCTAGTTGGTATATATCGATGTGTGTTCCATTGTGAAAGTAGGATGCCCCCTCAATGGGTAGAGTGAAGTAATCAAAGAGCTATATGTCACTGCACTCACTCAAATAAGACCAAGTGAAGCATGGTAATATAGATAAATTGACAAACAATAATGTAGAATAACAAATATAAGTATAGCATAGTAGTAAAAATGTAAAGCATGGATAATGCATATAATCAAAATGTTTTGTGTTTTGAATTATTTGAACTATTTTGTATTTTGAAATATTTGAATGTTTCTAAATTTTAGATATAACATACATACAATCAAGAATAATAAACTATGTACAGGTAAGGTGGGAAAGGATGATACTAATCGATGAGTCTCATAGGAGACTCCTTATAATGGTGCCCTATATCAAAGAGAGAAATCATGTGTGATTGTGAAGCATGATGGAAATGTTGAGACTATGTATTTGAAATCTATATATGTTGTAAATACTTTGAAATCTCTAAAGTAGAAGCCAATTGTGGGGTCCCCCTATAACTCTAAGAAGTGGATGCAATAATATAGTTCCTAGGGACTCATCTGCTAGTAGGAGGAGTTATCTGAATATGTGCTTTGTGTGTAGATGTATGAGATCTCAATGATACTAACCTAGGTGTGAACACTATAGCTGGTCATTGAATAGAATCCTAAAGTTGTGGAGGTGTATGAACTCTCTATGCTGGTAATGTATGCATCAAATATGTTTGAATCAAAACAAGAGGAGGATCTATAATTGGTGACAAGACTGAAACTAATGGTAGAAATAAAATTGGTGACTATATTGTAGAGGATGTCTCTAAATTGTGGAGTGTTAACTCATATAGAACTCCACCAACTGTAACAATATAATTAGCATCAATGAATTTCATGCATCTATGAACTGTAGAAGGTACTCCTCAAAGTTTCTAGATCCATGATCGACTAAGTAACATTTCAAAAACTCCTACACTGAGAACTATAGTAAATAGTGTGACCACATGTGTTGGACCAACCTATACAGGAAGTACTACCTCACCCAATGAAATATGCATGTGCCTACTGAATCTACTGATAACTATGTCTATTAGGGTAATATCCTATTTTGAATATTCTAAATGCTACAATAATGTCATAGTGCACATATTCACACTAGATCCATTATCTATGAGAAGACTATAAATAGGATAATTATGAATGTAAGCTCTAATAAAGAGTGCATGATAGTTTAAATCATCCTCACTGATCTCTTGATCATAGAAGGAGATGGAAGGTCTAACTAAAAATCTAAAATTGTATACACCAATCATTTTACTCAAAGGATGTGTCTCAACTAAAGGTTCTATGTATGTATCTAGTAGTGGATGTGCATGATATACATGGTGAACTCCTAATGCATCCCCTATCGCTTTTTTAAATAGGGATCTGATAAGATTTTCAAAGCTTTATCCTATGTTTGCTTTATCTAAGGAGGCTCAACTAAAGTGCCAAGATCCATATGATATCCATCTATCAAATCCTATATCTTGTGTCTCAAACTGATGCATCTATTTATTTTATGGACTAGTGCCCTATGAAATTAATAAAATGCATGATGATCATATCCCTGTGGAAGAGGATTCATTGGGTCAACTTATCAAATAGGATAGATAGATATGATGTTACATCCCAATAGCTATTGGAAAACTCTCATTGGAATAAATGGTAGATTGGTGAAGGTTCACTATAGAGCAACTGATAAAAACACATGCTAAGGGGCTCGTAAGCCATATTAAATATCAGTTGATTATGACTAATGTTATCAATGACATTGACTTTGTATGGGACTTTGTTGTCACTCTTGTTTGTTGTGTCGGATATACTTGTATACTTGATTTTGCACATTGAAATTAGTTTGAATTCTCTTTCCTTTAGTGTGTGACACAATTCAGTGAAGGAAGAGAATATTTTGAACATGATTGATTCATGTAAAGATAGTAGAAGACTCTATTTAAAGAGATCTTATAATTCTTGATTAGCCACGGAGCTAGTCATCCTAGCCAAAATAGTCTTATATCAAAGAACATAATCTATGAGATGCTCATTTGACTTTTATTTCTATTGTGTAACTTGGTCAAATGAAACCTTAACACTAATGTTAATGCTAAAATATGCTAGGAACATATTAGTTAAAGGATTGAATGCATTGACCAATTGATTTGGTAGATTGTAGAACCATTATAAAGCATAATCCTTTAGGATTTATGGAAATAGTTTAGTAAGTAGTTAGTCATTTGGTACATAGTTCAAGCATGCTACATGAAAAGCTCTAAAAAGTGTCTCTAGATCACACTTGCCATCACATAGAGTAATCTTGGGTTGAAGAAAACCTTATGGCAAGGGTGTAGAAGCAATGTGATGTTCCAATGTGTATGCAGTAGAGAAAAAGAACCCGAATCCAATTTAGGTCTAGAGGCATGTTGCTCTAGATGTAGCACCTTGGATTGAAGAGATTGTATCTCTTTCACAAGGGCTGCCACATTAGGAGATAAGGATGTACTAGCTATAGCTAGTGGTGTAGAGGTAGGTTGGGTTGCTATAGGGGGTTGTTGAGATAGAGTTACCCCCATATTTTCATTTGTAACTAGTTACTTTGAAGGAATGGAAGATTCATTTTTCTTGGCCTTTTTAATTTCAATTATAGAGTGCAAGATAAGAGTATGATCTCAAGGCTAGTCCCATAGTCTTTCTCAAAAAAAAATTAGGATAAAATCTTTGTTGAGGATAACTTTATTATCAAGAATTGGTGTAAATGGATTAGTAGTCCAATGTGGTGGACCATGAACATTGGTGTGTACATCATCATTGTTATTCTCATATTGCTCATTATCAGAGATATCTTTGTTCAAATTAGTGTAATTTGGATGTTTAGAATCTATAATAGGAACCTGAGTTAGTTATTTATCCATGGTATATAGCTGAGCTGTAGGAATCTAGATGAATTCAAGAGGATTGCTACTAAGTCTTGTACTTCATCATGAATGAAGATATGTACGAAAATTAGGTGGCACAAGGAAAACAACTTGGATAATAGTAGAAAAGATTAAATGGATATAATCTAAACAAGGAACTAGAATATGCATAAAGAGGATACAAAGTTCACACACATGTAAGGTGATCCCTCAAGAATCAAATAGGAACTAGTACATGTAAATATGGTTTGAAAGATAATTATTTTGAAAATTTAATATGAAATTTTGAAATTGAAAGTGAATTTTTGAGTTATATATGCAAGTAAAAAATCAAAATTTTATTGGAAAATTGGTGATTTAACAGGACATAGTAGATGCAACTATGGTTTTGAAAAACAAATGTTTTTGAAAATTAATATTGAAATTTGAAATTTGGTTGGATTTTTTTATTTAAATATGCTAGTAAAAAATCAAAAAATTATTGGAAAATTATTTGGAAAATGTTCGGACCTAGTATGGGCAACTAGGGTTGAAAAGAATAATTATTTTAAAATTACTATGAAATTTTAAAATTTAATCCTAATTTTTTATTTTATTATGAATGTAAAAAAAAAAAAAAAACATAGGAAAAATTAGTAGGAAAATTACCCTAGGGTTTCTAGGTTTCTATGAATAAACAAAGTAAGTTTGGTTTACCAAATGATTTAAAAGTTTTTGGAATATTGGGGTATTATTCCTAATTTAGTTAAAGGATTTGAGTAGTAAAATTAGTAAATAAATATGAAATAATTAAGTTATTGATTTGTGTAAAATAGATTGTAATTTTGACCTTTCTATAATAGTAATAAAAGTTGTAAAAGAAGCCTTACCTAGAAATTGATTGATCAGACTCAGACAGAGGATAAAATTCACTATGCAAGACTAGGACACTTTCATAAAATAAGATCTAAACTTCGTTTAGTGATTGGATAAGAGCACAAAAACTAGACAGGAGTGGCACCAATGCTGTCATCCACATTTACCACTAGTGTTCTAAGGATCTAAGCTTTCTGGGTTTTATTCGATGAGTTTGTATGACCTTATCCATGAAGTTTCAGAAGTTATAATTCTATAGAGATCCTTGTAGAGTAGATTTTATCTTCAAAATCTATGTTCCATTACGCTTTGATCAATTTCACGAAAGAGGGTAGGGGTTAGTGTAAGATTCACTAGATGTGGATCCACACCCCTTGTGTAGGTACACAACCTACATACCAATAATCCGAAGAGGGATCAACCCATATGTAATTCTTCCACTTGATGTGCTTTGTGCAATTGTGTGTATGAAGATGCAAAACATTAAACTCAATATGTTTGAGGTGGCTAGGGACTAGTATATAGATTTTAATGAGTTTGTAAGTGTGTTATCTAGTTGTATACAAAGAATAGGGAAGATTGATTGAGTACTTTTTATTATATTCTTGCTTTCTTAGTGATAATTTCCAACCCTTTCAAAATAATATTTAAATGGGATTTTATAGGGATCTATTGGTCATGGGTTGAATGTAATGACTTTGGGTTGACAAGGAGAAGGATGGGAAACCATAAGAAATTGACCGTTGGGACCAGAAATAGACTTGGACAACAGTGCCAAAAATGGATAGGAGTGGCACCAATTCTATAGTCCTAGTGTGGTGATATTGGCCTAAGTATATGGGACCTAGGGGGTGAATCTACCATGGAAAAAGGGGTCTAGCTTAGCTAAGATCAAATCTGGAAGGCTATGGATGACTAGGAATTAGGGAAAGGATGCCTATGAGGGTCATGAGAGCAAGAAAGAGGGACCTATGGGTTTGGTGTCATTATCCATACTCAAGCTACTAATTTTCACATTTATATTACTACACATACCTATATAATAGTTTGAGATGGTTTTCTATAGAAGCATCCTAAGTTTTCAATTACAATTCAAATGGGTTTCTTTCAAGGAGGGATGATATCCTATGTTATTACTTGAACACAACCTCATCCACCTATTTTTAAACATGAGTGATATTTTTTGTAATGGTGGATAAAGGTGATTGTGGGAAGGATAAAGTCACTTCATGACTCTATCCAACTAGTAAAAAAATGTAGTTGAGGTGCAAAATTAAAAGTCTATATTATGATACCAATGGTTCCCTCATGGAAAATTATGGACGTGTTGAGGAGTAATTGATTTTGTGGAACTATGAAGTGGTTTTTTATCCATTTCACTCTATACTTAACTAGATCATGGTTACATAGGACATATTCATAATGTAATAATAGAAAAATGTGGGCGATCACCGTATGTGGCAATAATTAAAGCAAAAAATTTTAGGGTAAGCAATATACTAGCACCACCATGTCCACTATAATGTGGGGTGGGTAACTGAATATAATTAAACTATGTTAATTTCAAATCATTACTTAAAATAAACCCTAATATTTTAAATTTTAGTTGACAAAAAAATTCTAAAGACCACAAGCATTAAAAAAAAATTTACACAAATAATTTTAGAGAGGACTCTATGAGAGCTTAAATATTCTATGATAGGAAATTCAATGGGAAACATCATGCATAATGAGCTCCCCCTACCCATTTTCAATATATTCAAGGAATAAAAAATTATTATGTTAGTTTGGTAAAACATAATCTTCAATAAAAATAGATTGGTGCTTAGCACCATTATCCTCTTAGGAAATGTCACCACTACCATAGTGTGAATTATGTGACCATCTAAAGAAGGAACCAATTATATAGTATATTTCAGTGAAATAATATATCAATTAAGGCTATAAAACATGTAAAAGATGAATTTTTTGGGCCATTATCTTGCTAGTAATATCAAGAGGTGGGTTGATAATACATGTCTCAGAAGATGGTTTAGTTATAGGAGGAGAAGTACCTACAAGGGTATGGTTTATTACCAGATAATGACATTTTTGGTTACAGTTGTCCAAATTTTATTGTTTTTCACTATATGAGGCTTACTATATTGTGCTTGTTAAAATGAGGGTTTTTATTGACCCATGAAGTGGTAATATTTGAATCAATGGTTAGGGGACTGAAACCAATAACTATTATCAGGAATATTAAATTAGACAATTTTATGTAGTTGATGCTTATTACTGACTTGAATATTAATAGATTACTTAAAATCCTTAGTCAATTTGACTTTAATGCATTCCCACTGGTTAGGGTGTGTGAAATAGATCTTATGTAGATCATGGCACAAGACATGATCTATGGGCTCAAAAATCTCTTCAAAAAAGGATCATAGAGGAAGTGGGAGGCCAATGAGTTCCAACATGAACAAGCCTTAGAAAGAAGTCTTATCGGTATCATTGAAACCATGGGTTGACATAAATAGACTAAAGTGCCTATTTATTAGGAAGGAACATCTTGATTGTTGCATAATGGTTTGGACCTAGGATGTCTCCTTAAAGGAGAAAAAACCCTTTGTAATTTTTTGAATGCCACTAACATAAATGCTCGAGGGAACACAATTTGCTAAAACCAATAAATGAGAAATTCCTCTAAGTGAATATGACCAACAAAGTAAAATATAAGATAATAATTGTTATACCATTTTAAAATAATCTTTATGGGATATGGTTTTAAGCATACATTAGTATGAGAAGAAGATTCATAATTTTTAACTCATTATAGACTTTAGGCATATATCTTTTGGCTCATTTGGATGCCATATATCTAACTACCTATATAATTATATGCAACATAGATAAAGGACGCCATTATATATAAAATTAGCTATAAAATATGAGTGCATCAAGTGTAATAAATATATAGATAGATTTGGTATTCAAACAGACATGGTATGGAATGCAAGGAAGGTAATAAAATGAAAGGAAATCATGGAAACATAAAAGCCATAAAAATAATAGTAGAACAAGTTTCCTTCATGAAAATTTATTCCATTTTATGCCACCTCATATATTATTTTATTGTAAACATCTTACATCATACAAAGTCAATATTTTTCAAAAACACTACTCTTGGTATTATTATATGTTAAAATTAATAGTTTCCCCAAAGGTGTAATTTACACTAGAAGGTGTTCTATTTTATATTTTGATAAACGAGATATCTTTTAATCTAAAACTATGTAAATTGATAGTTTTACTTCACTTGAAACCCATGACAACTGATCTTATCTCATATTATTTCCATAAATCATTATCCAATGATAATTAGATATTTATAATTGAGATGATGTTGGAAAATGAACTAGTGTGCTATTTCAAACAACATGGAAATGATCTACATGTAGATGGGATGTTATATTTAATGGTGAGATTGACCAATGGTGAAGTGGTGGGGAAGGAAAAATTCATAAAAAACATTAAATCAATGAAAATTTTTAAGGTGATAAAGGCACTCATGGTGAGTAGTAGTGATAGGGTATTTCAGGTGATGGACTTGTAGCAGCCCGAGATGATATGAGTGAAATATTTTTTTAATGTCACATCCATGGTATATTTCAATGGCTCATATATAAATTAACATTGGTTTTTTATGAATATCTAATTATGTGTTTCAAAAGTTTGGAAAAATTCAACAAATGATGTTTAGGTGAGAAGTCGAATGGATAGATGAATCATAATGGGGTAGAAAATCCAAACTAGTGTATGATTGTATTCAAACCCACATATGGACTATGGCTTATTTTTCTATGGATTAAGCCTCTTTTCCATTGAATGACAAATTTTATTGAAATGGTAGTGATATTACAAAATGATAATTATGATCTCATCTGATAACAATGTTATTAAATGATATCAATTCTATTGATTAATAGCAATACTAACGAATAATAATAATGTTATCATTTGACATCAATGCTATCAAATGATAATAATTATATCATTTGAAAGTAATGTTGTAAAAGGATAGTAATGTTTTTATTAAATAGCAACATACTTGTTTGACAATAATACTATGGAATGATAGAGATTTTTATTAAATGACAACATTATTATCAGTCATAGTGTTACTTTCATTTGACAACATTGTTATCATTCGACAATGTTGTGGCCATTTAGTGGCATTGTTGTCAAGTTAGAGTAGTTATATATAATTATTGTCACTTGATAGCTTTGGTGTTACTCAACAACATCATTTGTCACCATCGCTTGACACTTATTTCATCCCTCTCCTACTATTGAAAGTTTTCATTATGAGTCTATAGGTATATATTTGCTTACATATAATGTCAAATAATCTCATATTCACTTTCAACAGAGTGGCAAACCATATTTATATATATGAAAATTATTTTAAATAGTAGGCAAGCTAATCTATAAAAAAACTTACACCCAGATAATTTAGGTGAATCCACAGTATTTACCACCACCTAAAATTGCCAAATCCCAATTTATAAAAATAAAATATTCATGAATTAATGAACAATCACCACAAAAATTTACCCTAGGACTCACATCTCTCAATGTAATATGTAAATTCCACCTAAATTTTTCAATTAACTAATACATGATTGAAATAAGTTACATCTCAATGAAAATAATGGTCAGATATCAAATGATTCCTATAAAAATGTAGAGAATTCATCATGTATCATTTTAGACATATCTAAAACTAAAAAAATGAAAAACAGACTAATTTAACTCTATGAAATCAAATTAAATGGTTGATAAAAAATGGAATGTTTTATTCAATGAAATACAACTTGTATATAATCTAATCAACCAATGCATGATACCATATAAAAATACATGTGGATATAATTATTTACAATATTTTTCCATTCCCATTATTTTTAACATTAGCATAATCCTCTTTATTCAAAATAATAGTGTTCATTTATCTTTTTTCATGGAATGGATAAAAGGCAAAACTACTCCCAATATTACATGCACTGCTAGTTTTCGGTAGTCTACTAGACCCTAAGATTGAATCCCAATAAATAGCTACATAATGTCTCCAAACACTATCATTTTATGATGTATCTTAAATTAGGCACCATCCTAGATGTTATAACTTCCTTTGTGGAGGATAAAACTATTTTATCAAAGACTTCTAATTTAGATTTCTATATCATAATGTAGAAAGGTGGAGATAACTATATGCACCCATTTACAATAGAAAAAGATTTTTTTTCCTCTTAATATTATAAAACATTTTCTTACAAGTTGATCTAATAAAATACTATTGTATATATGTTATGACATTTATTTTCATATGTTAGGTCAAGGGAGATTACTTATTCTCAATAATAAAGTGAAAAAAATGTGTCAGTTCATTTAGAATTATAATGAAATAATAAATGGAATTATTAATACTCCCAAGTACACCAGCCTATATTTTGGTAAACTATAACTATGATGTCATCAAATTTTTCATGGATTTAGAGTACTTTATTATTCAAGATTAATGCATATGTAGCGTTTTTAAATAATGAACCCAAATCAAATGATCATTTTATTTTTAGATGTCTAGTGTATTATGAGATCCATGGAATTTTTATTGCCTATTTAGAGTAAATAAAATATCTTTATAAGATCTGGATTATTATGAAATATGTGTATATTTATTCACTATAGATATTACTCATCACAAACATGACCTAATCTATAGTTTTCTGTACACCTCAGTAATTCATAGTTTAGATTCAAATGTCTTTATTCAATCAAAATTTTGAAGGTGAAAATGGACCAACTATTCTACTTAGTAATTATGAGTTATCAAGAGAAATATATCAATAACTTAACTCTTATATTTTATCTTTTTTCTCAAACACTTTTCTAGGATATGTAGTTTTATTATAGTCATATTAACCTAGTATGATTGATTTTGGAAAATAATATATATTAAGTAAATAATTAATATTTTGTTGTAAAATAGGATAAGGAGATAATAAAATAAAATAGAAATAATAATAAAAATTGATGAATACATGAATAAAATTTTACTCATTGATTCATTTGGTATTTTCTAATGCTTTGACTACAAAATAAAATGTCATTGAGGACACCCAAAATATTCCTTATATAAAAATTAATTATTTGAACTTTTGAAGGGAAATATTGAATGGATAACGATAATTAGTAAAATATATCACAAAGTCTCTTTATGGTGCATATAATAAATAAATTTTATAATAATTATACAAATTCATTGTAATAAGTAATTAATATTACTCAAATTTTGTACGTGTTTAATATCATATCATTTACATTCAATCAAGGATAATTATTTTTTGGCTTGTGGTAAATTTACAAAGTTTTTTTTAATAAAAAGGGTAAAAATATATTAATAAAAAAAACAAGAGCATTACAAGAAGAACGGGGGACCGAAATCCCCAAAGGAAAACAACAAGTGAAAAAAAACTAGGGACGAACCCACCTATATTTTGATATGAGCCTTTCGATCTTCCTACAAAATATGTTCCAGATTAAAGTGAAGCTTCGGGGAGAGAGACTCCCAATCCTTAGAATTATCACCATCTAAATGCTCGAATGTCCATTTTTCCAAACAATCCACTACTCTATTCCATTCACTGGGAATATGAACAAACTTAATTGTATCCATGAGTGAGCTAATCCTCAAAATCTGTTGCACAATCCTAACCAATTGCCAATTGACATCTAGCACTTTCCTCTTAACAAGAAAGTTCATTGAGAATTTGATTCGGAAATGATCTTATGCCAACCCAATGCCTGAGCCTTCTCAAGAGCATAGAGAATAGCCTAGCCTTCCATCATGTTGTTGGTTTGTATCCCCTCATGGACCGCAGAGAGAAAAATCATCATACCTTCAGAGTCTCTACCTATCCCACCAGTATTCATAAGGATGGGATTTCCCCTAGAAGATCCATCTGTATTGATCTTGAGAAATCCATTAGGAGGGTACTTCCACTGACCATCACTATGAATCTTCTCTTTGCCCTGTCGACCTCTCCTAACACAAGCAAAATTACCTACAAATTACTGGAATCCTAGGCGTGCCACCACCTCAGCATCTTATTTGGATAAAGGGAGACAAACCTCACTCTTGGTCTACATGGTCTCTTGAATCATCACTACGACTTCTGCCATACTTGTTGCACCATAATCCTCTCATTCCAGAATATCTACCTATATCTCTCCAACCAGAGCTGCCATAGCAAAAAGGTTGCTCCCCTTAACCAAACATTCTACAAAAAATGTTGTCCTTGAGGGGGGTTCTCCCACGCCACTCCAAAAATCCACCAAGGATGAAACATAGAGATAGGGGCGCTGCCATACATCCCACCAATAATGCCAGAGTCGCAAAGCAAAGGAGCAACAAAAAAATAGGTGAGCAGAATCCTCTTCAACCACTCTGCACATAACACAAATGAACGAGCCTTGGAAGCCTCTTTTCTAGAGATTGTCCAATGTCAAGCACCTATTCCAAGCCAACAACCAAACAAAGCAGTTGCATTTTGGCCATGAGAATTTATTCCAAACCTGTCTCCACCATTACACTTCTCCCCTCCCCAATCTCTGAGATAATAAAGTCTGATATCTAGAACTGTGTAATTTCTTCTTTAGGATTGACCAAGAAATCTCATCTTCCTCCTAGAGGGAGCTACATTGGCATCTACAAAGGAGGTTCAGTAGCTCATCATGCTCCTCTTGTGTTCCAACAACTGGTGAAACCTCAGGGGCTTTCCATTTTGCCACCTCCAGCTATCCATAGGAAATGTATGATTTAAAGTCACTCACTTGAGACCAACCAACAACAAGGAATCTTTGGAAAAGGTTCAATAGATTAGGTAAATAAGAAATAATGGGAGGGTTACTATCCCAAGAATCAGTCCAAAAGAGAGCCTCAGATCCACGTTTATAAATCCAAAATAAGCCTTCCTTAATAAGAGTAGCCCCTTTTTTTAGAGTCCTCCATATCGCTGAGCCTTTCCTAATGAGTGGATAATGAGTAATATCACTCTAAGTGGCCCCTAAATAGTACTTCTAAGAGATAATTTTGGCCCAAGCCTTGTCTTGTTCATTGCACCAGTGTCAATAAAGCATAGCCACCAAAACAAATCCATTTATGTCCATCTGCCTTAGGCCAAGCCCCCAATGTTGTTTGGGGCTACATACCATCTCCCATCTAACTAAGCTCCATTTTGAGGCCATCAAAGTACCAGCCCATAAAAATTGCCTAGTAACCAAGCCAAATTCCTTAACAATTCCCACTAGGGCAAACTTCAGCATGCATTTGTAAATGGGTAAAGCCTACACCATAGATTGAATTAATTAAACATAGCCCACAAAAGAAATCCACCTGTGAGTCTAATGATTCACCTTCATCCAAAATTTATCCAAAATATTCTACCAGGATTCTTTGTGTATACGGCCAATTGTAATAGGAATACCCAGATAAGTCAAGGGGAAAGTCCCAATCTGGAAATGCATAGTCTAAGCAATTCACTACTATATGGGAGCCAGTGTATTAAAGAAGAAGATGGATGACTTATCTTCATTGACCTTTTGCCCTGAGGCTGTTAGATAAACATCCAACACCCTACACAAATTATCGACTTCACTCATTGTGGCCATGCCCATAAGAATAGTGTCATCAACAAATTACAAGTGAGATTGTGTCAATAGTTCACCCCCCATCACCAGCCTTGAATATGCCCATCCTCTCTATTCCTTTTGATCTTCCTCCCCAAGGCTTTAGCAAGAAGAAGAAAAAGATACAGAGACAAGGGATCTCCTTGTCACAGCCCCGTAGAGGCACCAAATAACTCTGTACATTCCCCATTGATAAGCACCAAAAAGAAAATTGAGGAAATGTAGCTCATGACCCATTGGGTCCATTCATCCACAAAACCAAAAGCTTTGCGAACCTTACACAGGAGTGACCATCTGACCCTATCAAAAGCCTTGGCCATATCCAACTTAATAAACATTGTCTTATCCTTGGAGCTGGCCATGGAGTGAATGGACTCAACCGCTATGACAATACCATCAAGAATTCGCTTGTCTTCGACAAAACCACTCTATTCTTTAAAAATCACATCACTGAGCCCAATTTTTAACTTTTATACAATGATTTTAGATATGATTTTATAAACAACATTACAAAAAGATATAGGGCAAAACTGACTTAGCCTATCAGCTCCTTCAGATTTCGGTATGAGGGCAAGATAAGTCACATTTGAAGCCTTAAGCATTTGCTTATTCTGTTGAGATTCTTGAATAATAGCTAAAAGATCCAATTTGATAATATCCCATAATTCTTGATAGAATTTAGCTAAGAAGCCATCAGGACCAACCACTTTCCCCTTTCTCATCTAGAAAATAGTTGCCTCAAGCTCCCCAAGTGTGATATCCTTCACTAAATTCTCATTCATTTCATGCATCACCAGGGGCAGAATGCAGTAGAGAATATGTGCTTCTTCTAGTAATTCCTCATTTGAATCTTCCCTAAAAAGAGTAGAGAAATACTGCACCACCTCCTCTGATATTGTAGGAAAGGAATTAAGCCGCTCAACTCTTTCATTAACTAGGACCGAGATAGAGTTGTCGTGCCTCCTAGCTTTGGACGATTGAAAGAAAAAAGTAGTATTTCTGTCACCTTCTTGGAGCCATTATATCAGAGCTTTCTACTTCCAAAACACTTCCTCCCATAACTCACATTCCTCTAGGTCTTTCATAGCTTGAGCTTCTTCTTGAAGTAAGATTTCAGTCAATCCTTCCTTCCTAATTGTTCTCATGATACCATCAGGCTTAGCATGTGCATTAGCCTTAGCATGAAAAACATTCCCAAAGATTTGATGATTCCACTGTTTAAGCTTGTACTTCACAAACTATAGTGATTTAGCAAAAATATACATCATTGTACCATTGGCAGGCTTGCCCCACCTCCACCAGTTGGCCACACATTCAAATAATGACTGATGTTGCAGCCACATGAGTTGGAATATGAAGGAAGGAGAGTGAGGCTAGTAATTTGAAACACTATTTAGCTTAATAGGCCAATGACCCAATCATTTCTAGTCTAAAATTTTAGACACTGTAGACCACATACCCTAACCCAGTAGCCAAAAACCAAAAATTGATCTAGTCTCTCAGCAATACAATGTTAAATAGTCCTCTAATTGTTCCAATTAAATTGTCTATTGTTAGGATGAATGTTGACTAAATTCAAAACTTCCATGTAATTTTAGATAAGTAAATTAGAGGGGTCAAGCTTTGTCATACCACCACATTTTTTAGTCAAATCTAAAATAGCGTTAAAATCTCCTGCCATAATCTAAGGTTAGAGGGGAGCCAAGCTATGGACAAAACTAATGTCGCCCCATAGGGATTGTTTACCCTATCAGTTATTAGGGGCATAGACATTGGATAAAAGAATGACTTCCCCCATCTCAAAGATAGAAGCCATCATAGTCAAGGAAAACATAGAGGAAAACCATCCTTTGAGGCTGATCTTATTGGGGCTCCAAAGGCAAGCTAATCCTTCTGAAGATTTGGTAGCCCAAATGCATTGACGGACCCCTTATCTCCACAACTTAGGCACTAATATGGACATAGAATCTCCTGAAACCTTAGTCTCCTACAAAAAAAAGACATTAGGTCTTTGACTTATAATCAAGTTGTGAACATCATTTTGTCTAGGGCTGCTATTTAAACCCCTTACATTCTAGGATAGTACAATCATTTCAAAGGATTTAGAAAGTGAGCATCCAAAGTCGTCACTGACCCTGACTCCACCAAAGACTCTCCCATTAGTTTCATCTTTTCTAGGTCTTTTTTCCTACCAAGCTTGACCGATTTCTCCCCCTTACCCTTCTTAAGGTCTTTTTGCAAAAGTCCCAAGTGAGGAGAAGATTTATTTCTCCTTGATGCTCCTAATTCTCTAGATTTCCCTATTGAAGATAAATTCCCATCTTCTTTAGAGGGAACAACTGAAGAAGTCAAAACATCTGATATCAACATCTACTAGTCCATATCCATGTGCCCATCCCCAACATCCTGTGATTCAATTAAATCAACCGAAACATTATTCTCCTAGGTTAGGCCCTCAATCTACTGATCCAAAATAATCAACCTTGGGTTCACCTCCTGTTGGTTAAGGTCATCTAGAATTTCAAATTTGTTAAGCGAGTCATCTGCCTATCTTTCCTTCAAATACCATTTTTGACCCCTGCTTCTATATCACCCTTTAACTGGGATAAAACCATTAGTTTTTGGCACCTCACCTAGAATCAAGCCCTTCCCTTTATCAGTTCTAGGCAGATTATGAGCAGGTTGAGCAGGCTAAGATTCAAAGGTTTTAGATTTGGAACACCATCATTACAAGTGACCATAAACATGGCAAAGATGACAGTGAAAGGGAAGAGTTTCATAATCTAATTGTTGTACCCAAGAAAAGGGTCTCATACTCATTTCCACATCATTAGGTATTAACTTACTAAGATAAATTTCAACACAAATATGGGTATAAGTCATTACCTTTTTCCCAAGGATTGACATTGATGAATTGACTGGCCTTCTCAGGAGGGATGCAAGCAATTACAAGGTATCTTCACGACATCATTCCACTAGAAAGCGAGGCAGTCGCACCCACACTGGAACATGATTTTGAAATTCCTCTGAAGGTATAAAACCAACATGCCACGGCTTGATAAATAGCCCCACCTGATTTTGAAAGTATGGACCTCCAGCAAAGACTCTATTATAGTCAGTCAAGTAGGTAAAAGTGAACATAAAATAACTATTGGCTAACATTGTGATATCTATTTCTCCTTTCTAAGCCCATGTCCTCTGAGCCCACACTTCCAAGAACTAGAAAGATGTCTTAAGCCCCAAAAACTCATAATACAGAGAATGATTTGTATAATATTTGATATCCTCAGCAATCATGTCCATAGGTATGACCAATTTGGGCCTCTCCTTGCATTTTTCTAGGCATCCATTGAACTTGGGAAGTCTCATGCCAGTTGGTTCTTCAGCATCACATGGACCTGGAAATAGTGGGGGCGAAACCATTCTAGCACTCCTCAAGATTTTGGCTGACTGTTGCACTCCCTGGGCTGACTGCTATACTCCCAACACTGCCCTGTAGCTGCAACCTATGCTATCCCCCTTTGTGCCCTCCTTCCCCAGTGTGCCTTCCTTCTCTCTTTTTTCCATTTTCATCACAGTCCAAGATCAGTACTAATCTTACAAAGTTTTATTAAATTATATATTTGAACATTATTTTGGCATAAAAAAGTAATAAAAAACTATTATTTTTTAAGAAAGTTAATTGGCATAATTTTTTTGATGTTATTATAAGCATCACTGATGAATCCATTGACTAACAAAGCCAAAAAATATCAATAATCACAATACCCATAATTTTGTGAAATGAAAACCTTCATTCATTATCATTGAATCGATAAAATAGTTACTTAAAATTATTTAAATAAAACTCAACTATAAACTAGAGTTTACATGAAGAATTATAAAATCTAAAAAAATGGTAAACTAACTAGAGTTAACTACCCCTACTACAAATAACAAATTAATTTTCACAATAATTTTTGCATTAATATTAGTATGGGTCTACAATTTTAAAAATATCCTATAAATAAAAAATTCATGATGTTGGACAAATCTAAGCTCAATTTCACATCTGGTTTTAAAGCTATGTGATTTTCACTATTTTTAACATGACTAAAAATACTAGAATGCAATTTTAGGCCCTTAGATCATCTTTTATGGACCTTCATACATCTTGAAATTGGCCCTAATTGGTGAATTGGGTTATTGATACATTATTGTCTCCTATGTATTCATTTTGTGTGAATGAGATCTCACTTTGGTTAAATGAGATCAAGCTTATAACCTCTGAAAGATAGGTCTCTACATCTTTCTCCTATATTTGAAACTAACTCAATTCATGTGAATTTACATGATTATATTATTACCATTTAAATTTTCCAATATTTTCATCTCCCATTCTAAAATCCAAGTGTTACCTACTTTTTTTAGTCCCTGCACCAAACACATGTTATAACTTCCTTGTCTTGTGTTCAATGTCTTCTTATCTAAAACATGTACCATCTTTTCTTTCTTCTTCCTTGGTAATTCTTGATTCCAATTAACTTATCTATATTATTCACATTCATCATATTCTCCATGAAACTCATATAAATCTAAATCATTAAATTCTAGAGAGATATCAAAATTATGTCGACTCACATCATAAGCATTGTCATTGACTTTATTCACAATTCTTGATGGACCTACTTTATTATACTTCAAATTTATTTATGTTCCTTTGATAAAGATTTATTGTCTCAAATAAAACATCACCAAATATCTTTAATAAAATACCTTTGACCTTCTTGGTACATCCATTAGTGCTTTATACTTTTCATTGCTTTCCTATAACTTTCTTCTTACTTATTATAATTATTGTATGTTCTCTATAAATGCTTTTACATCATCATTAACTCTTTATAAAATTGGTAACTATACCAAATATAAAATAACCATATTATTTCTACCATAAAAAACATGAAATTATGATTTAACTATTGATATTTCAATTAGATATTATATCTAAACTTGACTTGTGGTAAAACCAAGTACCATTGTTTAGTCTTCTCTCCAACTAAGCATATCAATAAATTTTCCAAGTACCTATTTATTACTTATGTTTTCATATATATTTTTTTGGGTGGTATGTACTACTAAATTACACTTTATCTCCTATCTTTTTCTTATTTTATGTGAATTAGGACTATTACAACATAGCACCCTAGTGACACATGAAAACCGAACCATAGGATGGACAATGTGGAATAAAAAATGGCCACAGTGTGAAATATATGTTGAAAAGATAAAAATATAAGACTGTACAAGTGTGTTGAGCCTAGACACTAATATTGATGTTAATGTTAAGGGTGATTTCAAGTGTATAGGGGCTAAAATTTTTATAAAATAAGCACAAAACATAGGGGTATCTATTATGTACTAAATGAGGATAAACAAACATAACACATATGCCCAAAGGGTAGACAAATCAAGTGAAACAATATGGAACCGAAGAGGTCTATGAGAGACTACAACACTAGATGATAAATTCTTAGTAAAGATGTATATACATACAAGAATAATAGTAATGTCTATACTTATACCAAAATGGGTGTCTACATTCTTCCACTTTTAATCCAATAATGCAAGAATAAATGGGAATTATTAATTTAAAGAAAAAATAAAATGCATACTATAATGTGGACAACACACCTTATATCTTCTTGAGTTTTGCCTTCAATATTTCATCCCTTGAACATTAATTGAAACCAGTAATATGCCAAAAAAGGTAAATTAGCATATAAAATTTGTACTTAAGGAATACTAAAGAGTAAAATAAATATAGAGAATGGATAGTGTACATATGTATGTGTCAAGGAGTAACTAGGTCTGGAGTGCTAAAACCTAGAATGCTAGAAAATGGAGAAGTATACAGTGGAGCTTGTAATATTATCCATATCTAGGATAGGAAGATGCATGAGTCTACAAGTGATAAATGTTTATTTCACCATGGTGGTATTTTACCTAGAGTAAAGAGACTTTATAGGTGATCATTCCCCCAACATAGGATAGGAAAAGTAGTACTTCAACAATAATAAGTATCATTTCCTAAACAACATAAATTAAGTGAAAAATATATGTATACATATATCTATGTATAGGGTAAGTGGTCTAATCAATATCACCCAAAAACTTAATTATAATGGATGATTTTATGCATCTAATCATACCAAAAAAGAAGAACCAACCACTACATATGGGTAAGGCTCAATACAATCTATAACTGGTCAATCAAGGTATTAGTATGTTGGGTTATAAATACATATAAGTTTTAACATTTTTGAAAAAATCTAGATTTTTCCAATATTAGACACATGTTTCATAACATATGTACCATAGATATGTCTCACACTAATATTATGTATAATAAATGGTACCAAAGTGTAGGCTTTCACCATAACTATGGATTTGGATCATATATTGTGTATGTTTTGTCAATTTAGAAAATCATATACGTGTGGAGACTATGATTCCAAAGCACACCCACATTATGTATAAAGGAATATAAAATATGAATAAGTAAAAATGTGGAGGACATGCTTTACAAAACATGCCTCTGATGTAAACTAGAGATGTTGAATACTGAATAGGTGTAGAAAACATACAGGACACCCCCACTAAATCTAGGAAATTTTAATGTGTGGAAGCCATGCCCATATGACATGCCCCTAGTGAATCTAAAAGCTGATATAAGTACCACATATTGAATGAAAGTGGATAAGATACACCTCTAAATCATGCCCTTAATTTAATCATATAATTGTGCCAAGTGTTTTTTGTTTATGTAGAACATGTTTATAGACATGCCATATATAGATACCCACTTTAGTTTCAAAAAGTATGGTGTCTAATGGTGGCATCCTCATAAAAGGAATAATAGAGAATTTGTTTTGATATATTTTTATTTGGTGATATTTGTGACATTTTTTATGGAAGTATCTAAAATTTCATTGGATATATGTGTAGCAATTTTTTAGTGATTTTTGATAATGCTTGAGAATTTGAAATTTTGGTATAACATAGAAGGGATCATTATCTAGATCCTAATGCAACTTGAAATTTTGAATTTGGATAATCATGGGTCAAAATGTGGTCATTTGAAGTTATGCAAACATGGTATATTAGGTGGTTTGGAATAAAATTTTGAAATCATTTGTATTTTCAACCTTTATGAATTTTGAGATTTGAGTGCAAAGATAACCAATGCCATATAGGATACATCTTACTTTATGATCTGATATGGTTCGAAGTTCCCTATGCTAGTAAGTAATTATTTGGAAACTAAATGATAATTTTATTATATTTTTAAAATTTTCCTATTGACCCTAATTTTTGGCATTTTTG
The DNA here is from genome assembly GCA_037957365.1 of Torreya grandis. Lineage (NCBI taxonomy): Eukaryota > Viridiplantae > Streptophyta > Pinopsida > Cupressales > Taxaceae > Torreya > Torreya grandis. The sequence goes on along the minus strand of JARHVA010007592.1, from coordinate 357,475 downwards.
TAGGCTATCTAATGCTTTGATTGGGATGATAATGCAACCATCCAATACTGAATGTTATTATTTAATGTATGTGTCTAGCATGGACCTTAGTTTCTAATATAATTGTCATATGTGGACAATAGCATTATTTTCATTTGTGATTAATTTATTTTATATTTATATAGTTTATAAAAAAATGTGATTACTGATGATTGTTTATTTTTGTTTTATTATTTTCATAAAGATGTGCATATTCAAGAGTTCTGGCAAGGATGGCACTATTTAATTTTCATGGAGTTGAGTTTGGATTTTTTTGATACGGCCAAAATTGATGAGGAAGGATTGGGACATGTGTCCTACTTGGGGACCTATTCCATATGGCATCTACCTCCTTACCTCTCTAGGGAAAGGGTATAATCCACATCCTTGTAGATTTTGATTCCCTACAAGTGAGATGACCATCATCCCTGAAGATGTATATTATATATTTCAGCTACCAATTAGGGCTGAAAGGATGTAGGTTATAGATGATGGGAATAATGGCTATATTCAATAATTTCATGTATACTTTACTTGTTAGAGGGATATTGGGATCAACCCTAGTAGTATGATTTGGATTGATAAAATTATTAGTGGTGTGTTTTATATCTATGAGAGTTTATTTGTGTATTAATAGCATCATTTGTATTTTTATAAGGTGTGAAAGTTAGTATTTCTTATCATATGTACCAGGTGGTTCATCATATTGAGTTGGATAGGACCAAATACTCTTGGGATTGCACTATATTAGTCCATTTATACATATATTTGTATAAGTTTACACTGTAGAGCCAATGTGTTAGGATTGGTAAGGTAACTCTATTATAACTATGGGCATATGCACATATTACAATAGTGAAACTAGTTGGTAGTCCCCTTACTGGATGGGTACACTCATAGGTGTTTATTGAGTAGTGGGAATTTGATTGTAGTAGACTTCATACCATGATGTACTACAAGACTATGTTGGATAGGCTTGTTCCTAACCAAATTTTATGGCATCTCTATAGGAATTTTGCTGGGTGGATGGAGGATTGTCGTGAGTTATAAAGAGTTTGTCTTAGCATGTGTTTGATTGATCAATATCCTAGAGTGTATGAACTATCTCAGTATGATCAAGTGATATGATAGTTTGGGATCAATTAGGTTTTCCCCTAAACATTAATCTATGGCATCACATAGTATAGAGTGGACACATGCCACATGATATAATTGTACTCACTAATATAGATTTATACCCATGCCAATGTGATATGTGAGACCCTATGGTTCCTGTGGGAGCATGAGATGATATGGGTTGTACTTATGGGTATGTGAAGTGGTGGGCTAGGCCTCAATGGCATATGTTATTCCCTGTTATGGTTGTATCTCAAAGTGTCATTATTACACCACACATTGGTGTTTGATAGATAGGTCAAGATGGAGGAGATGATGTTTTAGTAAGACCAACACTAGTTGATGAGGCATCAATTAGATCCACATGTGAATATATTAGTTTTGAGTTTGTGTTTTAATGTTGTGATATCAAAGTATTAGGTTTTGTATATATATTTAACTAGTGTATTATCTCAAATGTGTGTAGGTAACCAAGAGTGGTGGAGCATGGTTGATAGGGCGATTTAGGCCATTACTCAAAGTGTGCTTATGGACATATCTGGTGATAAATTTATACATAGATTTTTTGATATTGTTTGTAGACATTCACCATTATTTCATCTAATTATGAGAGTTATGGAAGCATACCATATGACAATGATAGAGCATGAGGAGTTACCTATAGACTTAAGTAGAAAGGACATCTTAGACAAAGGTCACACCAAAACATGTAGATACTTATTGAACACTATGATTAATTTATATCAGATCATGAGGATATAGTGTAGTGGATAGGTGCTTTTGAGGAGAGAGTACACATGATTTCACATACATAGGCCCCATAATTTGACCCCAATGCCTTTACCTCTAGAGATGTTGGATTTATGGATGTTGATAGTGAAGAATAATATACCCTAAAGGATTTTTCCCCTATATTTATTTGTAAAACATTTATATCAATTTATATGTATATGATAATGTTCACATGAACTTGATTTGGTATCTAATCCATATTTTCACTACTTTATTCTTTCTTGACCATTATATGATTTATTAATTCTATTTAACTCTCATGGTGTATATTTTTTTGTATAATAAAATATATCACAATTATTTTAATTTAATGAACTTCTTGTATAATGGGTAAGTGCATAAGACTGGGGGACAAAAAGGGGCTACTCATGGACATAATATTCTTGATGGTATTACATTCCTCCTATGAATCTAAGGCCTCTATAGAATCATTTTATAAATGATGTCCTTCTCTATGACATAAAACATAGCATTATATTGGGTTTCAAAGTGACATGTAACACTTATTCAAGATACATTGGACAAACAAAATATAGCTAATTATGGTCACCCATATGACCTATCTTGAAGTGATGCCTGTAGGCTCTCCCCAAGGTCTATTATTTCCATCTCATAGTATAGAGGGTGACCCTGTTGGTCTATGCAAAATACTCTAATTTAAGGGGTCTATTGTTTTCAAATATAAAAACTTGGTTTTACCATTTTTTGGTGACTTTATAGATAATGTGATAAAATATGATTGAATTTAGATCCTACACTAACCCTATCTAATAGAGATATTTAAAAATAGTAAAAGAGAAGGAAAATAAATAGTAAAGAGACTATTATCATGTAGAGAAATCATCCATATTGATTAAAAACATCCATAAAATTGATCTCTTATCAGGCTAATGTGTGCATAGAATCCAAAGGAGTTGATTCAAGAGTCTAAGGAACACATGCTACAAGGATTAAGACATAGAACCATTGTTCACATGCACATATTAAGAATAAAAAAATGCATAATATTTTGAATAAAATTTGAGGCACTTAAAATCATTTGAATACATTTCTTAAAATCATAATGTTAGTGAAAAAAAGAAAAGGAGAGAAATAAACAAAAAAATGATTGGTCCACAATGCCTCTAATGGAGGAAAAATGAGCTTGCCCTTGGAAAAGCAACAATGAAAGTATATATAGAAATGAATCTCCAAGGGAAGGTAGTTTTCATATCAAATATAGTTGATACCATAAATTTAACCTCACCAACTAGATTTACCTATAAAATGGTACACTTTATTCCTCCCTTCTAAACTTTTAGGCCTACAAAAGATAAACATGAATCATAATATTACAATTAAAATCCCACTATAAAAATGCAAAAAAACACTAATAACATTTATTAGACAAAAAATTAAATATACAAAAATGCTTTTCTTATAATGATCTTTCTAGTGATGTAAACGATTTGAAAAACTAACAACCAAGATGAACATTATGCATAAAAAACACAAAATCGATTAGAAATGGTTTGCTAGACCTAATTGGGCTTGGGATCCAAAAAAATATTTTAGAACTTTATTTCTTGACAATGTAAATATTTCCTACCTAATCATGATTCTAAATCCCAAATAATAAGGTGAGGCATCTGGGTAGGTCTTAAATACATAATTAGACTTTTCAAGTCTAAATAGAATTGAAAATTTAAAATTTGTAATTTACGAGGGGTGCCAAGACCTAATTAGACTTGACACACCTAGAAAGGTATATCAATGATTGATTGAGAAACATATGTTGTAATTTGGGTTTTATCTTCACAAAAAACTATGCACATTAAATTGAGGGGATAAAAACCTAATCAAGGTCTCAACCCCAACTAACAATATGCTATCCAAAGGATTCAAGCTTTAGACCTAGTCAGGGTTTCTTTTATAGCTAGGTCTGTGAGGAAAACTTAAAGTTAAACAATACCTTATTGGGTAAAATTACGTGATTATAACTGAGTGTCCTTGAATAAAGACTCTATGACATATGTAGGATTCTAAATCTTGTAAACCACTATGAAATGCATCATTCAAAAACATGACTTATTCAATTTTGTAAACCTAAATAGCACTAAGAAGATGTTAATTTGATATACACAACCTACAAGAAAATTTTGTTCAAAAAAATATCCAAGTGTCGAAAAGGTGTTAATAAGTTATATTTAGAACAAGTGTAAAATATGATTTTTTAATTTCATGACATTTATTTTTTCAATGAGATAGGTTTAAAATCCTAATTTGGTATGCAAAAACTAATTACACCTTGGATCAACTAGAGAGATGCAAGCAAGATATATTTTTAAATGAAAACTAGGAGGTCAAAAATCTACTTTCACTCTAAGTGTTTTATATGATTTTTATTTCATATACGTGTTATTTCTTATCGATGTGGTCTTAAGAACTACCTGACAAGAAAACCAATACATTCCATAAAGGTAACTTAAGAGTATTAAGACCAAATAGCCACATGCACAAGTAGGAGGGTAGAAAGAGGTTGAAAAAGGGGTTCCATGATTCTATAGGAGTTAGGGCATATTATGTAAATAAGGAAAAATGATATGGTATATATATAATTATATTTGATAATATCATATCATCAATGAGTGTTCCTAGTTGTCGAATAGTTGGTTTTGCCATTGTCAATATTTTAAAGAAATGAAAAATGTTCTATGTTAAATGCAACCCTATCATAGACCATTTCCATTTTAAAATGAGTATTTTATATCCAAAACAAGTATATACAAGGTAGGATATCATCTTATATCCATATTGACAAAAAGATGTAAGAACATAAGATCAAATAAATAAGTAGTGTCCCTAGAATCTAACCTATAAGGATACATGTCTAGATCTATATTATTTATTTGGGCTTCTAGAGTGGGTTAACATAACCAAATGACCAATACATAAGGTTTTGAGTAATTTTAAATAAAGGTTAATTTAATCTTTAGGATATTTCATAATCAAATCCATAAGTGAAATATAGTAAAAGGCCTTTGGGAGATCATTGAGAAGCTCATAATTCCCCATGGGTTTAGGGTTGCCTTGAACATTCATCTCTAATGCATTAGTGAGATGGGGATTCTATGGTTTAAATTACCTTGTGAAATTAATGATATTATCATCCTTGTATTCTCTAATTATATGATACATATTAACCTTATTTATCCTTGAAGGCATAGATAGGAGACCACGTTGATATTTATCGATGTTGGCATTGAAGCTTAATTGACATGAGTTATAGCTAATATGGGATAACAAAATATATTTTATTGAGGTATATATTTATTATTAAACTCATTATGTTTAGATAATGGATTTTTATAATTTTAAAATTATAAATTTTGAGGTTCCATGGGATCCATTGGGGAAGGATGAGGGTTTGCATTCACACTTCCCAAAAACATGTCTATGAATATTTTTCATTGGTCCTGAAGGAGTTGGATGAATTTAATATAATTCCTATAAGCATTAGTATCATGAATGATAATCTTATTAAAATATATAATAAACTCTAAAATTTTAATCCATTGCTCATTGGTCTTCTATTTTGGTGATAACCATTGTTGGTTATTGTTTCGATAGGCATGTTGATTTTAAAATTAGGCATTTTAGTTTTGGTCAAGATTATGATACTGGTTATGGAATTTGTTTTCATAAGTTAATGGATGGTAAAAATCCACATTTTAAATGGTATGTGGGGATTTTGGATTTACCATAACCCTATTATTATTGTTGTTTACAATTTGAATTTGATTGATATTCATTACATTGTTAGTTTTGGGCTGATTTGTCATGTCATATATGGTAGCTTTCAAATTATGATTTAGGACCCTAGGTCCTTCATCATTTTGGTTATTATGGGTAATGTTTTGATAGCCTCCACTATTTTTTTGGGATAAAAAAACATCCATTTGATCCACATGCTCTATGACTAGTATCTATGGTTTTTTGGTCAATTATTACCACACTCTTGAGTGCTTTTTTATATGTTTTGTAAGGAAATTTTTAGATGGATTCCTTAGCTTAGTTGTTAAGAGATTGAAGGAAAAGGTCACAAAAATATATTTGATGCATGTTCAAAGGTAAATTAAAAAGGAATAGAGTACCTACCATCATCTTAAAATGAATTTGATGGTCAAGTCATTGGAATGTTGTATAGTTTGTACAATTTGTCATATGCTAGTTTGAAAAAACCCTTTCATATCTAATACTTTAATGAATTCTTCCATAAGTCAATATAATAAACAAATCAAATATTCGGGTATATGATAATACCAATCTAATGCATTTCCTTCAATATTCATATGTAAAATTTTGGACACCACTCTATGTCAAACAACTCTCTAATGGCCATAGCATAGTCCTTGATGTGTGAATTTGGGTCCCCTTGTTCTTTGTATTTGGGGAGTTTAGTTAACAAGAATGACAAGAAAATGTCTCAAATGATGTCATTAAGAGGATAATTTATATATTCGACATATGTACCCATGGTTCCAAATGATGTTTTGAAAATTGTTGGGATAAACATGGGAAAAGGTTCTCAAATACAAAATGGGCATAAAATGGTCATGGGTGAAAATTTTTCCGTATGTCGATGGAGTATATTATTATATAAATAGTTATTTTTGTGTAATTAATTAGAATAAAAATGGCAATAAAAGGGTAGTGGCTTTGAAGGTGGTGAGCTAATTGATGTTTTCATTGGTGGATTGTATTAGAGTGGATTACTAGAAGGTACATAGTTAGGAAGGTCCATAAGTGACAGTGTGTTAGATTTCATATTATTTAGATTGATATAGGATAAAGTAGCATGAATGATAATGTGAATAGAATATTTATAAGGTGGAGGAATTTTTATTTCTACATGATTAGGGACACAAAAATTAATAATGTCTTCAATATTTTGGTTGGGTGTAAAACCAATAGGAAGAGAGGTGGATTCATATTGAGGAGGCTAATAATGTGCCACTAGAGTCATGATGGGTGAGAAATTAATATTAGTATTGAATTTTAGGGTGAATTATTGGTTAGAAAAACAAACTTGAAGAGAGTATTGGTTTCTTTCCATGTCTCATGTACATCCCACCAAGGTGGACATGATTTCAATTAGAGTGGCATCATTAGTGGGCTTAAGGGTATCTCTCATGGGAGACTCTAATGGAAGAATATAATAGCCCCAAATTAATTGATTTGTGTTTGACTTATTTGGAGGTGTCATCTTGCATTTTTCAGGTAGTGTAAAAATAGATTAATTGTTACCAAAAAGTGGTGGAGGAAGTTGTAATCTATTGAACTGATCTTATAAAGTATGAATTCTATTAGTGTACCAGTTAAATTTTGTTATGATTTTAGTGTCAAAATTTTTTAAGTTGATGTGGGGTATAGTTATAACATGCAGATATAATCTACCTACACTAGTTAGGGTCATATGATTAGATTCATAATAGTCATTAGAATACTCTAAAGCATCCCATAATAATTGAATTATCAATTGAGATTTTGTTTGTTGTATGGAGGGAAAAGAGTTATAAGATGGAAACTAGTTCTTATTATTTATTTTTTTCACGTTAGTCCATCTAAGGAAATAACTTTGATTTAGATCTTAGAAACTTCTTCTATCAGTATAAAGGCCAAAAGGCCTATTAAAATCTTTTCCAAACATATTCAATAAGTGTGTAAACACTGACAAAATTAATGAAAGAGGAGAAAAGATATAATCCCTTTCAAGTTGACTTCATTATGGGTAACTTGACATGTTAACCCTATGAATTTTATCTCTTGAGGTTAAGCTGAGATAGGTGAAAAGGAATTATACAATAATTGAGATAATAATTTGGCTAGTTTGGTCGATGTGGTTGAACATGATGATCTGTAAGGGCTTGTTAGTTTATTTAATATATTTAAATAAGGTTAGGATAGAAGGTATGGGTTAATTAGATGAGCTACTTGCACATGGTTTTGGGTAATGTAAAATAAGGGATGCTTGTGTCTATACCAAAATAACATAGTTACAACAAAATCTTCATTAAGTGTAGAAAATTATGGTGTATTAAGATCCTAATAATATATTGATTCTAGAAAAATCAGTTAGCATAACTCTTAGTCTATGTTACTCTACCTGAATGGGTTAATGTTATGATGGATTATTCAAGGTATTTGATCAACTATACCACATCTAGTTTTCCTAAAAATGTCATCTAAAAAACAATAAAATTAAATGAGACTAAACCCAAGCATGAAATATTAAGTTAATTTGGAGGTTTCAGGCTTGGTGGTCCATGAGATATATTTATCTAGATAATTGGTCTTCAACCAACCTACTTTATTCATCTTGATATGTTAGCTAGATAATGACAATTCTAGATAAAGCTTTATATTTACATACTTGTGGTTTAAGTTTAGAGTCTATATATAGTTAGATATTATGTGCCAGGACAAGGGAAGGTACTCGAGGAAACATTCTTGCTTGATGTAGATGTGTTTGTTAAGGAAACATCTTCTAAGGATGAAGAAAATGTTTGTTTGAGGTTTTAGCATGTTGTTTTTATTCTTGTTAAGATTTTATAGATGATTGTATGATTATTTCATGTTTTCTTTTGATGTATGTGTTTTTTAAAATATAAATTACTGAATATTTTTATAAATAATAGTTTATTATTTATTGAAAAATTAATGTTTTGAAAATGATTAAAGAAACTATAACTAATACTAAAAATAAGCATGTTAAAGATAAATAAAGCAAACTTGTTTTTGTTCTCTTTTATGTATAAATAACATGCGAATGCTAATGATTTTGAAATTGAAACTAAATTCTATGAGATCAATTTTTTTTTATTCTTTGGTTTTACACAATGCATAAATTTAATTATACTTGTTAGAGATGCTTGTTTCTATTTTTTTAATTTTAATTAATGGAACTAGATAAAATAATACTCTAAACTATAGATGCTAAGATGAAGACTAATTCTACAGTTTTTAGGTTTGTGTGCAGGCAACTAAATGCCTTAAATATAAAAGTTGTAATTGAATGCAAGTTTTCTATTATTTTATTTGTTTTGTTAAAATAAAAATGAAAAATTCTAATTAAACTATGATTTCACTTTGAATATTTCAAAATGTGCAGGGATGAGAGATGGTTATATATACATATGCATATACATATATAAATACATATAAAGATATATATGTAATTGGGTGCTAATATAACTAAATTATTCTTATGAATCTTAAAAAATCTATATTATAAAAATATATAAATTGTTTTAAATGAAATTAGTTTTATCTATTTATGTCTATAAACTAACATGCAAGGTTACGTGCTTTCATATTTTATGTATGCAACTAAAAATACAAAATGCTAAAGTATTTATAATGAACAAGACTAAGGAAAATGATTTTTGTTTTATTTTTCATGTTCTCTTCTAATATGCAAGTAAAATTAATTAACAACATGTGAGATAAGGATAAATAAAAATAAAATACTCAAACTTGACCGAACCAGAGGATAGCTGGACTATAACTTAGTTTGAAGTGCAATTATTTTGATCCTCAGACTACCATCTCCTTATTTTATGCTCAATGATGACCTAAGGGTTATTAAGCAAGGGAAATGTATGAAGACAATGAAAATACAAGAACAAAATGAATAGAAGAGACAATTTGAATATAGATTGTTCTCACAAATAGTAGAGAGTTGTGCTACAATTTCTTTAGCTTCTTCTCCCAATTCTCTATGGTGACTGAAAAGTTGTTGTAATGTTTGGGTTCATATGTGGAGGAAGCTACAAAGGCATACTGAAATATAATAATTTGTCCCACTAGGTGTCCTAAAAAAAATTAAGAAATAAATCCTACAAAATACTCAATGGTTTTTAAAATTTTGAAAAATGCATATGCACTACATATTTGAATATATATTCTAAAAAAAATTTGTTTGACTAATTTCAATGATCCAAACTCAATTATTTTTAATAAAAAATGACTGTTGTATGTGGGAATTAACAAGACCTAGTTGGGAGCTTGTTAGACTTGACTTAGAGTTAGATAACATTGGTTTGGACATGACCTCAAATGAAATGGAACACTGGGGAACTAATTATATAAAATATGAAGCAAAATGAATGGCCAAACATACAAAAGCTTCAAAATATGTGCCCCAATAATTAAATTAGAAGTGCATGCAAGGGTGGCTAAACTACCCATAGATGCAAGCTACAATGGTTACCCCATAGTCATGATGATTCTTCCACGCATTTCAAAGGCCCTAGATTTGAAAGGGTTAAGCTCACATTTTGTAATTTAGCACTTGGGGGAGGCTTGGAGAGAGGCATAAAGGGAAAGAGAGGAGAAGACAATGTCTAAGCATGTTGTTTTTTATGGAGGTCCTTGCATCATTGTCAAATGTCATGAAATTTAATTTAGGTTCATAGAGATCCTAATAAAATTATGTGGTCCTAGTAGAAATGTACATGCTAAGAGAAATGTCTTCACCCTTGTTCCCCTATTGTTGCCTTCAACCTTAGTTGCACAACATGACTTTTGTCTTCCTAATATCAGCAAATCTATAAAATTTGACATGGATAAGGGGTTTATTTGGGGGTATGTGTAGATAGGGTTAGTGGTGGCCTTTCACCTTTTGTAATTTATCAAACCCCTTGAAATGATTCATAGAGGAATTGCATATCAATAAACAATAAATGCATACTATAAATAGTGTGTATAATATACTTTAGATGTGCTCTAAATACAATACCCAATAAGGACTTCACAATACTTGATGATCAAATATTAGTATGTGACTTGAATTCAAACTTTGACAAAATTAATGTTCATAAACAATCTCCAACAATAAAAAGGGAAGACAAAAACTATACATGAGCTCATTTTGTATAAAAAGTGGCATAAAAAATGAGGTCATACAACCATTCATAACACAAAACATTATAGGCATAAAAATGGGGAAGGGCGGGCAAGCATGAAAAATCATAACAATTCTATATTGCTAATTTTGGATCAATAATCCATACGTTTACAAAAATGTAAAACATACAAAATAATACGATGCAAATTTTTTTGAGTGTGTATAAAATATCACTTTTAACTTTTCATTTTAAAATTATTAATTGTAAACAATTTTCGCATTTACTTACTTTTGAAATACTTTTATCCTACCTTCCTAGTGTTAAACGGAATTGAAAAATACTTTCATATAATTCAACACCTTTCCATTTAGTTTCCTAATTCATAAGTTGCTTCAAGCTCACATTAAAAATAAAATAAAATAATAAAAATCCGATCATGTGTATATGCATTGCAACCGATACAAATACGTCTTGTTTGGACTCTGGCTCACAGCTGTATTCATCTTCAATAATCTTTTTACAGACATCATCGTCGGACACTTTTCATCTGAATTGTTTTTTCTATCATCGTAATAATCGCAATTAAATACAAGTTATACCCTTTCTCTTTTACCCTTTATCATTCTGAACGCAATTTTACATTAATTTTCAATCAACTTCGTCATGGACGGAGCCAGCATAACGCGCGACTGTAGAGAACGAATAGATTACAGTCTTAAATGTGCAGAATTGTTCAAAATCAGGCTGAGCGATTCGAATATGGTTTCAAGACTAGGTTTCCATCGTCGTGAGAACGAAATCCAAGCTTTCTGCTGCTGATTCCTAATATTACGGAATTTGCTTAAGATGGACACGACTCCACAATTTCATCACGGTTCCGTCGACTTTTATAATCCTCAGGCGTCGACGGCTCCCCTTTTATAATATTACGGAAGGCACTAGATTAGGGCTTATGATGATCGAATGATTACAAAACCCGAAAAATCATTATATAGGAATTAAAATATGCACTCGTGCAGATTACGTCTGCCTATGCCCGATTAAGCATGATTTTGAACAAAACCTTGTCTTTAGGCGAGATAAAATTAATATCGTAATGTAATACAGTTTTCGCAGATCATATTTTGAATTCGTCTACCAATCAATGCTTCCATTCCACCGTTATGCTTCCATTCACCTGCACCCAATCTCATGTGTGTTGAATGATGAAGCAGAAGTGGAAATCAATCTCTATTTACTATGTAGGGACTAACGACGATATGTTACCAAGTAGCATAAGAAATCTTTTATGGTCGTTCTTTTCATATGAGAGCAAAATTCCGGAAATGGTCATTAGTGGCATACGGAATCTAATCGTCGTCGTTTTCATACGAGAGCAAAATTCGAGATTTTAAAAAATGAATATAGGTACTCTCCTAAGCACGTTTGATACATCATTATTCCTAACCACGTTTAATACTAGATTCTTAATTAAACATCTCGTAAATTTCTCGTAAGTTCAAAATCTGAACTGATAGTAGATCATGTCTTATGATCATCTTAAGTAATATTAAGTCAATGGGAACATTTTCCCCCATTTTTATTTATAGATTATATATCAACATAATCTTTTATTTTCTATATATAAGTACGGTTGGTTCAAGTTAAGTAGAGTTGTGGTTTAGTGTGTCTTGTTATTTGCCCTCTTTTACTCTTCATATTGTAATTAGAATGCTGAATGATTTCAATGTTTGTTTGATATGTATTGTAGTTAATTTGTTAGGTGCATATAAATGTGTTAAGATTTTAAAATATTTTTTATTTTTTTGAAGCATAAATGACATTATTTTTTATTCAAGTATATTTTAGTCTTTTTTTGTTGGGTTTGCGTTTTTATGTTGGTCAATAATTTTTTGAATAATAGTTGATTTATTGTGCATTTTTTATGGCAGAAATTTGTATAATGTTAAAATTGTGTCAAATATTTGCCACAATGATATGTTGTTTATAAGGAGAGGTTGACATAGTTTCCCAACCGACATAATTGAGTAACCAAAAAAAAATTGTTGTTATTTTGAGGAAATTCCTCACACACATGTATATTTATATTGTTGAGCATCTTTGGGCCTATGAAGCTCATTTCATAAACGACACACATTTAATGTGTCTCATTTTTATTTGGAAAATTGTCAATGATTGTCCTTCAAGTGCTTTTATTTATTGGATAGGAATATGTAGCCCTAAATGTATTTTTTGTTTATTTAAGTTAAATTTTGCCACACCAATTGGAATGAAGAGAAGTAGGGAGAGCTAATTCTTCCTGCAAATCCACTTAGGACACATTTGATGTTGTTAATCAAGTATGATTTATATGTACATGTTGTTCCTTGATAATCATCATGAGAGGTGGAGCCTATGTTTTTACAAGGCATGGTATAGAATAATTTTGAAGGTCATTCATTGGTTGTCAGACAACTCATTGTGAAATGGCTCACTTCAGCACTAAACATCTGTAATTTTGATGACTATGCATTGAGATTCTATAAATTATGTTATTATTGTGTGTAGGTCGATTAATACCTCATAATGGTTCCAATTTTGGTTCTTTTCAAAGTCAAGAAGCTCAAACATGTTGATGTCATGTATATTAGTGTTTCCTGTTGAGTGCATGTTGAAACAGAGTTCCCATTCTTATATTTCTAATTCCATTTGTACATCTTATTTTTGTCACTATCATCACTGTTTGATTCAAAAAAGTTGTTTTTTATTTTTGTTTGCTCATATGCCATAGAGTGTAGGAATGTTTGTTTTATTCACAATGTGTAACAATGTCTTTCCTAGTTAAACAAATTTCTATTGCAATGTTCCATAATGACTTGTAAAAAGAGCTTTGCCGAATAGAAAGATTCATATTATGTTTAGTGAATAGGAGGAATAAAAGAGAAATGAGAGAATATATGAATGATTTCTTGAAATACTCTATTTATCAGCTAATTAGTTCTCTTTTGATTGTTCAAAGACTATGTTCATATGTCCTCCTCAATGAGTGGCAATATGTCTAGAAAGAATGGGTGATTTATATATGCATGAATGAAGGATGGTAGTTTTGCTTCCTTAGATGTGCTTTGAAAAAACACATTTTAATATTTATTTCTCAACATATAAGGTCACAAATGTTTGGGAAAAAATTGTTAGAGGGAGGTATTATAGTATGTGGCTTGTCCCCTGTGAACCTATGTCTTGGTCAATAGTTTTTTCTATGAGGAACTTGATGTATGAAACCATTACAAGGCTTTCAATTACAATTGTAGAAACTATTCTAGTTGGCATATAATGGTAGTTCTCTTATTTGCTTTTAGATTTTACTGCATATATTACTATATATTTGAGCATAACATGATGGGAAACAACTGGTTGGAAATCAACATTTCAATGCCATATTGAAAGTGTTACATCTTGATTCCTCACTAAGTAAATTTACTTGATTATTTGTGTATTTTTCATAGTTGGCAAGTTGATTTGGTTATTTATGTCAAATCTATGAGTTATATATTGTTATGGGATAGTTGAATATTGCTTTGATTTCATGATTTCAATGCTATGAATTAGCTATAGTTTACATTTTCATAGTATGATCATGTTGATTTTTTATTTCAGTAATATTTTACAATGTATATATGTCATGATGTTATGGTCTAACTACCTCCTTATTATGAGTTTGATGCAAGAGAAACTCATCTCTTAGAGCTTGATAGAGGGAATGCATCATCAAAAAGGTTGATTCAAATAGAGATGTTGAGAGACAATAGAGGAATGACTAAAACCCAAATAATAACACATCAGATAATACATATTATATGTATGGTTTGATTTCTTTTTATGTTAGTACATTTTTTATGATGTTGCATCTGGATAATGAAATATGCATGATTATGTATCTATGAAAGCACAAATTTATGCTTAGAATATTTAATCTTGTGTTATGTTTTCATCCTAATGTGTTCAAGATAGTTACTATTTTTTAACATATAAATTTGAATGACTAATGTTTGGTACTAACTTATGTAGACTAACAAACATATCTTAATAGTATTAATAACACAAACAAGATATATTAATGATATTCATAAGTATCATTATAAGGATTAACGTTTTAATATTGATAAATAACACCTTAAAATAAATAATTATTATTGTTAGAATGGTATAATAAATTATTGATTTAATGTTTAATTAGCTCTTAAATTTAGAATAATATATGTATGTTAAAAATAAGAAAAGGTAAATAAAACCACAAAAACCCAAATAAAGGAAAAGAAATAAAATAATGGAATAAAAATAAATAAATAAATAAATAAACATGGGAATAGTATTATAAAGGAAAAAGAGAGGCCATCTTTAAAACAAAAGCAACACCATATGCATGAGAGGAGAGAATTAAATAAAATTAAGAAGAGGGACACAATTTGAAAGAGAAAGGGAAGAGTGTAGAAGAAAGGAGAGATGGTAGAAGAAGGGGGGAGAACAAGGTAGCAAAAGGGAATGGCTGAGCATATCGTCAAGTAGGCAATGTAACTGATTGAGATATATTTCATGTTTTGTGAATGGCTTGTTATAAAGAATGGTAAATGGTTATGAGTGATATGTAGGTAGAAAAACTAGAAATTTGCCTATTATAGATGCATACATATTAAAAAATTATTTTAAAATATGGTTCACTGATTTAAACATATATAAAATAAACAAGGTTTGTTTTATATAGCAATCATATTACTTATATACAACGAATCAACTGTCTACAGAAACTTATATATCAACAGAAGAAAACAAAAAATATATTAGTATGTCTATATATTATTTCCTACACCCTATTATATTATAGTTGATACTAAACAAGATGTCTAGGAGTAGGTAGGCGTCCTGGCATTTTGTCTATTCAATAGTCACTTGAAATATACAAAAATCTATATATAAAATTATATAAATATAAAACAATGATATTAGTTTATCTTATAAACATCTATATTCTATTATTCACTTCATGACAATTTTTAGATCGCTGCATAACATAATCATTATAATGTTCGATTGCTAGATGTTTAAAGATTAGTGCATGATTAATAAATACTCAATTTATGATGATGTAGCGAGAAAACCTAGTGGCACCTATAAACATAGCGATCTGGTTTAGATTAAATACTTTATCGTATAAATATAAATAACGTTTATTTCTAACATGTTAGAACTATTATGAAGTTCAATATAAACTTAATATAAACTGGTATCATCGCAGTAGTAAACTGAATTGAAATCGTTGCTTAAGTAGATTAAACTGATAACAAACTTGTCAAAGGTTTTATATTTTACGATATACGCTTATTCATAGGAAGGTCTTCTAATTGAAGGTCCAAACTGATGATAGCACAAGATTATGGATAAAGAACTTTAATATAGCACAGTAGTATAGAGTGATTTGGAATAAATTATACGGAGTGAACAATTTTAACAAATATATACAATGGAATTTCCAAATATATATATATATATATATATATATTAGAATTTCCATAAATATATACATCAATTATATACTATGTCGATGAACAACGCCTTGTTATACCAATTCTGTAGTGATTTATGTTGTATTTTAATATTATATATTCCACCAAAACTATAAATGGATTAGTTATGATAATTTCCAAGTATTGGTAGCAAGTTATAGTCACTGAAGAATAAAATTTAGGTAGTTCTAAGTTCGACCTGTGCTATAAATATATACACTAGGTGTATATAGTTAGTGATGATGGTATATTCTACTTCTTGGTGTTATCTGGTATAATGTGAAATATCACAGCTATTATTGATTACGCAACTCTATACTATATAACTTGACTTTATATTATCACATGATAAGACATGCAGCTATAGATTAAAGAGATATAACTTTTCTCGGAAACCCTTATTATGTTGTAGTTGCGTACAGAGATAAATAGCATAATTACCATAGATAACGATATATAGCATAACTTCACATAGGATAGGTATACATAGAGATACATAGTTACAATAGGGCTTCACGTAGCACTATATTGATGTATCTCACCTTAGTTACCATTGATTGAGTCATAGGTAACATTTATATAGCCAAAAAATATTATAACTCTATAGTAAATAGCCATTATATATGTTTATATTGGGATACATAAGTAAAGGTTTATTGGTACAAGAGAACCGTGTGGATAATGAGGAAGCCTCTTGTCATATGTGATTCACACATAGAGGTTAGATAAAAAAGACAATAACATTGTATGTAACCATTTACATTTTGTTTGCATAATTTCTCTATTAGAAGTTGTTGCTTGAAATGTTCCACATATTTATCTTTGGTTTATTCAAAGGTGCTTATTATCAGGTATGCATCCTTTGTTTGTCATAATGGACCATGAGTTGGAGAAAAATTGAATAGGATCAAGGATTCTAAATTGTTAAATACTAGTTATGGACTCTGATTATTAAATCTAAATACAAAATAGAAGTCACTATTGGTGTTACAAAATCATATCTACATATTGAGAGGTACTTGTGTGCGATACAAAGTATGGATACATTTAATATGCACAGAGATGCATATAAGAAATTTACCTACAAATAGATTTATGTATTTATTTAATTATATATCTTAGAGAAGTGCATTGGGCCATATGCTTATACCCATAACTAAATGGATGGTTAAAATACGTCAAAGGATCTTGTGGATCATGAAACTATAAACCATATGAATACAGTCACCTACAAATGTAATAATTATGCTCACATGAGACGTAACTTGGTTACCTGATTCTCTAAAATCATTATGATTATTAGTATGAATATATATAGTAATGAAAACTTGTGAGCAATATTTATTTTGAGTAAATTAGTATGTACAAGTGTGTAGACTTATATAGCATATATTAGTGCATCAAGATGTGTGACTATAAGTTGTAGTATTATGAAATTTAAACATAGGATATACTTGGTTGGTATAGATTACACTTGCTTGCCCATTACTTAAGATTATGGAACATTTGAGTCTTGAAATTGTAAGATTGGTAGTTCATAATTTTGTAGTTGTGCTCATAAACAATAAACTATGATATTATAGGATGTCATGGAGGGTATAATGTTGAAAAACTGTAGTCTAAATGTATGTTATGTCTGGGTGATACAAATTGTAAATGTCATGTTCTAATTCATTCCTATGTTTGACCAACTAAATGTATGTATGTTGTTTATGTCTATGTTAGCATGTTTTATGATAGGTAGTAGAAAGTACCATATTATGTTTTCATATATATATATATATATATATATATATATATATATATATATATATATATATATATATATATATATATATATATATATATATATATATATATATATTTTTGTGTGTGTGTGTATGTACATATACATATGTATATATACACATGTAATATGTATATATACATATGTCTATATGCATATATACATGTGTGTGTGTGTGTATATATATATAGACACACACACACATATATATAATACTCGGTTGGTATAATATGCACTTATTTTCTTATTACTTATGTAATAAATTATATTATGGAGATTCATTCATATATTTGATGGATTAAATGTATGTATTTGATTATTCCTATACTTAGCATGTTTTGTGATTGCTAGTATGAAGCAATCTGTATGAATCTGCTGATATATATATTTTAACTAAATCTTGTATTATTGGTACTATGTAAGTAGTGAGATAGACTTCACCATCTTACTAGAATCAGAATGGAAAATTAAGGTAATTCAATCAAGTGGTGTGTATGAAATGAATTGATCCTAAAAATTAATAACTATTAAAAATTTTAGGCCAAGTAGTGTTAGTGAGTCATTATGATTTCATGTGTATGATTTAAATGTTTGTGTGTTATCTTGTTATAATAATTTTTTTAATGATAAATGACACATGTGGTTTCAAAAATCATGTAGCACATAGTACTACCTTGTCTCTTTGGATTCTCACACCATCAATATCTACTCATACATGAATGTAAGGTCATTCTTTGATAGGAAATCATGTGGGGCATTGATGGTTTGTGATTGGTGTAGAAAAATAATAAGATAATGTTCCCTCCCTATAGTGGTATTTACTTAGAGATAACACTTGATATTTTTAGAGATACTAGAGTTTAAAAACTCATGCTCTATGGAGATTTATATCTTGTATTTTATACATTGTATTGTGTTTATTAATATTGAGATACTACCCTTGATGAGATGTAATTATTTCTTATTTATACTTAGGTAGTAGGGGTTGTATCATTGTATCTGTTATGGCTAGAAATTTATAGCTGCTTTTCATATTTGATTATGACATGTTTTAGATGTTGATTATGATAAGTGATGAAAGTACACAACATGTTTATTTTATAGTTGGTATACTTTAGAGTTTTATATCTGGATCAGTAATTAGATTCTCACGGTGAATTGTAATCAAGGAATGCAATTATTAAATAAAAATATATAACACACATTTATAAGTCAAACTCAATGGGGTTGTTACATGTGGTATTAGAGTTGTAGCTTGAACTCTAGGACCTAATGAGTCCATTAAAAAAATTGTATCTTTATTATTATTAGAAAGGAAAATAGTCAAAGTTAATTTTCTTAGAGAGAGTTATTTAAATCTCAGTGATAGAAACCCTCTATTTGATTCTAACTATTTTATCACGGAGTAAGCAACAAAGTTAGATCATATTTCAAAGCTAGGAATAAAACTAGGGATGAAATTTTAGTGTTGGATCCAAAATATCATGACCTTGATGAGGAAGTAATCTAGGATGTACCTAAAGAGCATTTGACTAAGCAAAAAAACCCTTAGAATAAAAGAGTATAGGTTGTACCCATATATGGATAAACTTGTGACATACAGTATTGTATTGGCTAAGTGAAGTGTATTTTGGACTTGTAGTGAATTAGTATAGAACCATGTTATATCATGATTAGATTTTTGAGACTTAGTAGATCCTCCTGCATGGCTTGATGACTATTTTAGATACTAGATATACCTACAATGTTATGTGGTACATTCAGTGTGTATTCTTGGGAGGACTTGATACCTCTTATAGTTGTTAAAGGGTCAGTTTATCAATTGCCTTGATAGTAATGGTTGTATAAAAGGTTGGGGTGGGTGAGTGCATAACATAGTTCTTGAGTTGTAAACAAGAAATTCCTATAGTATTTTTTATCACTTAGATCAAACACCTCAAGAGTGATTACATCTTTATAGGGTAATCAAGTCACCTCCATCACTTGTGTTTTGTATAGTGAGTATTTTAAAAGCATGGAATGATCATTACTTAAGTTTATGTACATATTAGATAGATTTATATGTCTTATATAGGACAAGGAACCCTAAAAGACCACTTTTGTACTATTATCACCTAGTATGGTAGGAATTCTCCTTGTAGTGAAGTGTAGTTATCTTTGTTGAGGATTCTTATGTGTTGGGAGTTGGCTCATTAGTTGGCAACCCATATGTTTATGTGGATTGGGAAGAATTTTCATCTTTGATAGATAGCATAGAGGTGAGTTGTTACTCTCTCACTCTCCTTTGACATCATTATAATCCTACTGAGAGGATTCATATTTTCATGATGTTGATTTAGTGTTACATTAAATGAAAACTTTTTTCTAAAATGTTGTTTTGACCATATTCCCTTGAGTTAATGGGATAGTGTCTTCTAATTATTATTGAGATAGAATTTGTAGGACTAGATGAATTGATGCATTTATGTGATAAATATTTTGTGTTGTTGAAATAGTTTCTAATACTACACTTATAGGATTGGTAAGTCAGTGGTTTTTGGAAACTTAGGTTGTAGTGTTTTCTTCATACCATGTGATGGTATTTAAGACTCTTATTATTGATATGTTAGTTCACTACTTTATTTTGTAGCTTTTTAGAGTCATACATTCTAGTGTTACTTTATCTAATCTTGTGAACTTTGAATGCATGGAGTGGTGAACCTTGTATTTATTTAGTTCAAGATTACAATTTATAAGTTGATTATAATTATCATGTTATTAATTACCCTTAAATTGATTGGTAATATTCTCATCCTACTTAAAACATGTTATTTTGATGATTTTTTTTGCCTAAATCAAGTATGAAGTAGGATGTATGAAACATTTTGTTAAACTAAGGGGTTTAGATAAACTTATAACTTATTATGTAACTAATCAAACAAATAAGGAAGAATTGTCTTGCTTGTTATTTTTTTAAGGTTGTGAGGATGGTATGATCATTGGTCTTTGTATGTCATTTTAATTTTAACATTATTTTCTCTTAACTAAAAGTAAAAAATGTATGGGTTAGGTGGTGAAATTTGATGCTAGTTATGTTTGGCTAGTGGAAACTTAATACAATAATGGAATCATTGTATGATTTTTTTTTAACATATGTTGGTGCATTTTGAATTATTTAGTTTTGAGGTCAACATACCCTCATTTACAAAAATGGGGACCCTTGTGTCAATTTATGAAAATTCGTATCTTAAAATTGAAAATTCACTTGATCAGAGTGTCATTAGCATGATTACACATTATATTTATTTGAAGATCATCCACACCATTGTCTGGCTAAGTTATTTATTCATGATTATAATTTAATATTATCTAAAGTTCTAACATTATATATTTATGTTTCAAATTGCAGGTGCAATGGATCCCATTTGGGAATGAGGATGCTTAGGTTTTGTGTTTCAATGTTAAATTGATCTTTTACTAACCTTAGTCTATAATTGATTAATTAAATTTATATTTTGAAATCTTGCCTTAATGTTTTACCTAGACCTTTTAATTAAAATTTAAAATTAAGTGGGAAAAAATCATTCATACAATGGACTTAGCTTAATTTTTATCCTAAGACTTGATCATTTTTTTCAACACAACCAAACCTTATGCTAAAAATCCTATGGTTGGTATATTTTATGCCCCATGATCCCTTTCTTCCATTCTATACTAGCTTGGTATAAATAAAAGCATGGTCCCTTTGTTATAAGGCCTAGCCTAAAGTCTTATCCTAAGGTTTATCATATTTATTAATACGATAAAAACCTTAGGCTAAAACTTTATGCTATGAATTTTTTATTCATGGGATCCTTTTGTTTTAGGTTTCTAACCTTGGTCCAAAGTCTTTATGCCTTAGTCCCTTTTAATTCATGAAGTCCATTTTAATATATTTATAAATTCACTTAAATATTTTATCCTAAGTCCTTTATATATGCTATCAAACTTAACTTTTATTCTTATTTATAAGATTAATGATCCACATTTTATCATATGATATGGATTCAAGTGAGCATGACAAACATTGAAAATTCAAATCATAACTAAAAATTTAAATACAAAGCATGTTCTTAAGATATATGGTCTACATGAACATGATATTGTTGATCAAATGATGCATGTAATGTTAAACTGTCAAATGTTTTATGGATCTCCTTGGGGGTGACAAGTGTCACCAACATGAGATCTTAGTAAAAAGAGCATGGAAGCACTGAAAAGTCACCACATAACACACAAAGAAAATAGTATAAACCCAAAAATGACAAGTGCAAATCCTGAAAAATACTCTCGAAGATGTGTTTAAAATTGATGGTCACACACCTGTCAATGACATCCATGTGGACATCAAATGACAATCATGTGGACATCAAATTTAAGATAAAAAAGAGCCTCAAAGATAAATTTAAAATTAATGGTCATGTTCCAATGAATGACATTCATGTGAAAATTAAATAATGGTCACAAGGATGTCAATTTTAAGATAGATGGCTAGATCTAAATAATCTAAAGATCTATAATCTATGTTGTTTGTGTAAAGTTAATTCGGTCCAAACTCCTCCAGTGAGTAGTCTAATAAGCCATGGCAGCTCAAAGGGGTATTTCCTAAGGGAACATGGAATTCTATTTTAGGTTTAGGTGCTGAGAAGTAGGAACCAAATTAAATTTAGATATACAATCATAGGGTTATGGATATAATCCTTAAAAAAAAAAAAAAAAAAGATTACTGAGAGTCATGAGGATCTTATAACAACACAAAGGTCCCAAAGATTAAGAGATATAGGAATATTCTTCCTCTAGCTAAATATTTTACATTTTTAAAGTGGAATATTTTTTTTCAAAGTAATGTGTGGTTTTTGAAACACACTACCTACATATCAGTCCATTGGGAAGGTATAGTATACTTCTAAAACATATGTTGGACAACTGTCCTTACACTTGTATTTTTTTATATAGGACTGATTGACATGCTTCCTTGTATCTTATAAAAAGAACATTATCATTTGTAAAAGGAGAGGGAGTTTTTAGCCAATTTTTTTTTTATAAATTGGATCAATCAATATAAGAAAATAATTTTGTAAATATTGTCTAGTATTTGCTTATGTTCATTGTTATCATGCCTTCTCTCTCCCTTGTTTGTTCTGATTTCTAGATTTCAATGGTTCTCATTAATTATTGGTGTGTACCTTTGATTGTAGAGTTTTTAACTTATGTTGATTCTAGGTTGACTAAAATTCTTTAGGTTCATTTTATTTTCCTATTCTTCTTGCATTTGGTCTAATGTTTTTTCCCTATAGGGTAAATCTTTAAATTTAACATGGTTTTTATTTGTATTATTTCTAACTTCTTTAGAAGATTTCCTGATGTGTAATAGAATTTGAGCTTATGGTAATTCATGTTATACATTGGTTAAGTGCATGCTTGAATGATATTTGAACATTGTCATAATATTTGGAATGAAGATCAATATCTCTTTTCTACCCTACCCTTCTTTTTGGTCCTTTTTAAACCAATTCACTCTAGTTTAGTTCTCATTTTAAATATCCATGATAGATTAGTTATCAGATTAAAATTTGATCATAATTCACTAAAATTATATCAATTTTATTCACTCTCTACAAAGATATCTAGTTATCCATGGTGGCTTCCAACCATCAAACTTTATAAATATTGCTAAACTGACCACTTGCTTTGCCTCTATTCCATTGATAGATAACAAGATTATCACAACCTATAACTGATCCATTGAATTCTTTGAGTTTTAAAATGAAGAATGTTCTTTAAACACTCTAATCACCTATGATACTTATTAATGAATCAACAATGAGAGCTTTTCTAGAATTAGAAGGAGGGCCTTTAGTTAGATATCTATGAATGTGTAAAATATTTGGTAATTATGGTGTGTTTTGGTCAAAGATTGAAGTATTCTTTGCATAGTTTTGCTCCTTTGAGCATAATTATATACATATCATTAATGTTTATGGTTTTAGACCAGTCTTTGGGCTCCTTTTATCTCAAAATTGATATTATTTAATATCCTTGGATATTCATGCAAAGTTAGTTCATGATTTGTGTATTTCTTGTGTTTAAGGTTAGTAATAGCAATTTTGTATAAATTTTGACTAGTTCATTGAGAATTTGAGTTTGTTCAAGCTCATAGGTGTAAATATCCCTCTCAATCATCAATCTAGATGTATATTTGAGCTTATTTAGTTAAAGATAGTCATGTTTTACATGTATTTATGTAAAATTGACTTAAAATGCAAACGTAATCATTGTAATTTGTAAAGGTTACTTTGATGAATCATATTTTAAATAGTTTTCAAAGTAAGAAGCCAAAATTGCCATATGTGAGATCAAGGTGAGTGTAAATTTTTATGGTCTCAACCAACTTCACCAAGTTAAGGTGCTCATGTGTTCAAGGTATGGCTTGGATAGGTGGTTATTCTATCAATGTGCCTGGTCAACTACATGACTTACCAAGAAACCTTGAAAGATATTTTACTTCTCTTAATCCCAATAATGTTATCACTACTGAAGAGCATATTAAATAATTCAATGCTGCTTTGAGATTTTTTAATGTAGTTCATGAAGATGTAGCATGTATATTATTCACATTCACTTTCAAATATGTTGCATATGATTAGTTTCTTAACCTACCTAACAATTATATTACTAGTTAGAATGACATTAATAATATTTTCATTGATCAATTCAGTATATTTATTAGTCCATGCAACCTTTACCAGTAGTTCATTACAGTTAAGAGGGATTTTAATGAGACCAAAAGAGTCTATAATGCTATATTTAAAAATAT
>JARHVA010007592.1:272500-327500 GCA_037957365.1 Torreya grandis | reverse complement strand
ATGGAAAACATAGGAAATAGGATGAACCCAAAACTTGCAATTGGCAATCCTATCAAATAATAAAAAATATGTGTTTTAAATTGGTCAATCACCCATCAATGACATCCACATAGACATCAAATGATGGTCACATAAACATAAAATTTAAGATAGAAAAGATCCCCATGGATGTATTTAAAATTTATGGTCGCATGCTCATCAATGGCATTCATGTGAACATAAAATTATGGTCATGAGAACATCAATTTTAAGATAGCTAGTTAGATCCAAATAATCTAAAAATTTACACTCCACATTGATTTATACAAAACAATCAAATGTTACAAGATAAAGGAAAGAATTTTAAAAGGTGACAGTCATTTTATTTTGAACATTGATGTATAAGATGCCAAAAACTGCCACAAAGGTGCCACATATTCAAAAAGTAACTAAACTAAATATTTAGTGGACTGGCTTTTACTAAGGTATAACTACTCAATCTAGGTAAATTATAGGTCACAAATCTTGTGAGTTAAGATTAAGATAGCCATTAAATCACTATTCAAACCTACAAGAGTGCCTTGGAAAAGTATAAGGACCATAACCAAACCCTATGATTGTTATGATTGACGTATGGGATGCTAAATTATCATTATTGTAAAGGTAATTCATTCCAAACTCCCCCTGTGAGAATTCTAATAAGCCATGGTAGCTTAGAGGGGTGTTTCTTAATGGAACATGGAATTATATTTTGACCTCAGATGCAGAGATGAAGGAACAAAAGGAAATATGTGTAGACAATCATAGGGTTATGGATATAATCCTAAATAGAAAGATAAATAGATTCTTGAGAGACATGAGGATCTTACATCATTATAAGGGTCCAAAAGATTAAGAAATGTAAGAATATTATTCCTACAGATAAATATTATCCATTTTGAAAGTGGAATATTATGTTTTAAAATGAATGTGTGGTTTGTAAAACACACTACCTATAGATCAGTCCATTGGGAAACTCTAATATATTACTAGAAATTTTCTAAAAGGATAGTTGTCTTTAAACTTGTACATTTTTAGATAGGACTGCTCTACATGCTTCCATGCATCCTATAAAAAGAGCATTTTAATTCTTAAAAGGAGAGGAATTTTTTATCCATATTACTTTGTAAAATTAGAGTACTTAATATAAGCAATAAATTATACAAAGATTGTCCAGTATTTACTTGTGTTCATTGTTACCATGGATTCTCTATCACTTGTTTGTTCTAACTTCTAGATTTGAATGGTTCTCATGAATTCTTGTTGTGCACATTTTATTTTAAATTTTTTAACTTGTGCTAATGTTAGCTTGACTAAAATTTCTTAGGTTCATTTTGTTTTCTTACTATTCTTCCATTCGATCCAATTTTGTTTTCTTGTAGGGTAAATCTTTAAATTGAACTTGATTCTTATTTGCATTAGTTCCACCTTCCTTAAAATATTTTCTAATGTGTAATAAGATTTGATCTTATGATATTTCATGTTATACATTTGATAAGTGTACGCCTGGATGATATTTGAACTTTGTCATAATATTTAGAATGAAGATAAATAACCTCTCTTTTATGCCCTACACTTCCTTTTGCTCCCTTTTTAACCAATTCATTCTAGTTTAGTTCTCATTGTAGATATCCATCTTAGATTACTTCTTAGGTTATAATTTGATGATAATTCACTAATATTATCATATATTACTTCACTCTTTGTAAATATAACTAGCTAGCCATGGTGGCTCCCAACCACCAAACTTTATAAATATTGTGAAATAGTCCACTTGCTTTGCCTCTATTCCATTGGAAAGTAATAGGATTATCATCACATAGAACTCATGCATTGAATTATTTAAATTCCAAAATGAGAAGTGTTCTTCAAACATTCTAAACACCTATAATACATATTAAGGCATCAACATTTAGCATATATCATTACTTTCTATGATCTATTAGTATGGATTTATGATTCATTGAACCTTATGTAGATTTTGGAAATCATTAGATCATAGAGACCTAAGGGTTAAGTGGTGAATTAGGAAATGTGAGTACTATTGATGGGAGTGGATCTTATTTAGTCTCACTATGAATTGATAATTAATGAGTTTAGATCTGATAAAGGGATCTTGTTGAATCCAAGATTTGATAGATAGATTTGTCAAATTCAGTCATATGGACATACACATATATACTATGGAATGTTTAATCAATAATTTCATATACATTAAAAATTTATTATTTCTAGTTCTTATTTGTCATCATACTTTTCAAGAGATATGTGGAGTAGTGGTGGTATTGACATGTTATACATATCAAAAGCTACACAAAGTAGAGATGGTATTAACTTTTATACATCATTCTTGTCAGGTTCTCTAAACACTTTTCTTTTGAATGAGATAAACACTCTTTAGGTTAGAGAGATGTGGAGAGGGGCTGCAAGGTTTTATGGAAATCTCTCTAGACATTTCTTTAGCTTTTATGATTATTTCATGTGTTTTGGTTGAAAACTAAATTTGGGAATTCATTGAAACTTTCAGCAAGATATGTGGGACCCATCAAGGTATTAGAAGTGATCAATCCTTTAGCATATAGGCTTGTCTTGTCAGTTCTAGACACTAGGGTGGCATGGTAGAACCAATTAGATTAATTGACACCCATATATCTTATTTACATAATAAAGAGATGTCACAGTGTAAGGTCCTGTGAGACTAATACTATGAGAATAATTTTATTTGGGAGAATTATGATGTGTTCTACAGGAAATTTCCACATTTATCTACTTGAATTTATGCTTCATACTATGTTATTTTTCTATTTCGTAATATCTTTAATTTAGAACTTTTTTTGAACTAGTGTCATCTAGGAATATGACTAGCTTTAGAGGGGAATGATGTTACATCTTGACTCCTCACTATGTAAATTTTCTTGATTATCTGTAGATTTTCTATAGATGGCAATTTGATTTAGTTATTTTTGTCAAAGATAGGAGTTATATGTTTTTATAAGATAGTTGATATTACCTTGATTTCATGATTTCACTACTATGAGTTAGATAAAGTGTACATTTTTATATTATGATCATTTGATTTGTTATTTTAGTAGTGTTTTACCATGTATATATGTCATGGTGTTATGATATAACTACCTTCTTGTTATGAGTTTGATGTAGGATAAACTCATCTCTTAGAGCTTGATGGAGGGAGAGCATCATTGAAGAAGGTGATGTAGATGGAGATATTTGGAGATGATAGAAGAATGACTAAAACCATACACACACCACATTAAATAATACATATTAGATGCATGATTTATTTTTTTGCATTAGTGAATTTTTTATGATGTTACATTTAGATAATGGTTTATTTATGATTAGTTGTGTGTGATATCTTAGATTTATTCTTAGAGGATTTAACCTTGTGTGATTATGTTTATATCATACTAATGTGTACATGACTATTACTATTTTCAAGATGTAAATTTGGGTGACTAATGTTTGGTACTACCATATGTAGACTAACCAACATATCTTAGTACTATTGAGAACACAAGCTATATATCTTAATGATATTCAGAAATATCATTATATAGCTTAACATCTTAATGCAGATAAACAACGACTTGAAATAAGTAATAATTATGACAGTAATGGTGTAATAAATTACTAATTTTATATTTAATTAGCTATTATATACATATATATATATATACATATATATATACATATATATATATACATATATATATATATACATATATATATATATATATATACATACATATATATATATATATATATATATATATATATAATATTTAAAAAAAAGATAATTAAAGTAAATAAAACATCAAAAATAAAAATAAAGGAAAAGAAATAAAACAAAAAATATCACGGGAATAAAAATTAAAGAGGAAAAAGAGAGGCCAACTTTAAAACAAAATCAATGCCTTATGAATGAGAGGAGAGAATTAAATAAAATTATAAAGAGGGATACAATTATAGAGAGAGAGGGAAGATCAAAAAAGAAAGACTAGATGGGAAAATAAGGGGAGAGAACATGGAAGAAAAATGCATTGGCTAAGCATATCGCTAGGTGGGTATGCAATTGATTTTGATGTATTTCATTTTTTGTGAGTTTTTTATTATAAAGAATGGAAAATGGTTATGAGTGATTTGTAGATTAAAAAAATATAAATATGTTTGTTATATATGCATATATATAGTAGACTATTATTTTAAAATATAGTGCATTGATTTAAACATCTATAAAACAAACAAGGTTTGTCTTATATAGCAATAAAATTTTGTATCTATGGTGAATCAACTCTCTATAGTGACTTATATGTCAATAGAATAAAACAACATATTAAGTTGTGTAGATATTATTTCATGCAGTCTATTATATTATAGTTCATACTAAACAAGGCATCTATGAGTAGGTTGGCAACCTAGGATTTTGTCTATTCATTACTGACTTATAATATAATGAAATCTATATATATAATTATATAAATATATCGTCAAGTATATGCTTACCGATAGGAAGGTCTTCAAATTGAAGGTCCAGATTGATGATAGTGAAGGATTATGAATAAATAAATTTAATATAACATAGTAATATAGAGATATTTGGAATAAAATATGTGACAAACCATTTTAACACATATATACTATGGAATTTCCAAACATATATACAATAGAATTTCCATAAATATATGTAGTGATTTTGTATTATGTCATTGAGTGATGAATTGTTATACCAATATTATAGTGACTAATGTTTTATTTTAATATTATATATTCCTCTAGAACTATAAATGGATTAGTTATGATTATTTCAAGTATTAATACTGAGTTATAGTCATTAAAGAATAAAATGTATGTAGTTTTGAGTTTGACATGTGTTATAAATATATAATAAGTGTGTATAGTTAATGATGATGTTATATTCTACATCTTGGAGTTATCTGGCGTAATGTGAAATATTAAAACTGTTACTGATCATGAAAATCTATATTGTATAACATAACTCTATATCATGACATGATAATCCATGTAGCTATAGAATACAAAGATATAAATTTCCCAAAAACCCTTATTACATTGTAGTTCTATATAGAGATACATAGTGTAATTACTATTAATAGTGATATATAGTACAAATTCACATAAAATAGGGATACATAGAGATACATAATTATAATAGGTCTTCACTTAGCAATTACATCACTATATCTTTATGTAGTTACCATTCACTGAGTCGTAGGTAACAATTTTATAGCCGATAAATACTACAAATCTATAGTAAGTGGTTACAATATATGGTTATATTGGGATACATAAGTAAAAGTATACCATTACAAGAGAACTTTGTGGATGGGTATATACATAAAGTTAGGGGATAATTCAATGGACATTTCCCATAATGTGTATGCATTATCACAGAATACATATGGGTTATGGCCATAATGCATATGTGTCATGGCTCAAGATACCTAGGTCATAATGTATACATGTTTTTGTAAAAATGAATGCGTACACATTTATTTACCAATATAAATGTGTACGCATTATAAATATTTTGACATGTTATAAGAATGTGTACATGTTCCTTAAAACATAAAAATAAAAAATACCCATATCGCCAATTCATTTTCTCCTCTCCCAGTCACATTTTTCTCCTCTCCCAATCACGTTCTACTTCCCATTCATGTTTTGCCCCCATTGGCATGGAAATTATTGTTTTTACTCCCATCGATAGAGGAAATTGTTGTTTTTTCTCCTACATTCATGAAAGCAATGATGTTTCCATGAAGAAGAGGAAGTGATAGTAAATTAAATCAATTTTTATCATTTTTTTTTGCATAATTTAATTTATAATTCTTTTGCAATATATCAACATGCCAACCCTCTACCCAACCCTCCTAATGCTCTGCCTAACCCTTTTACAGTTACACTAGATCCCTTAGGAAAACAAGAGGATATAGTTGCACACATAGTGGAGAACAAAATTGAAATTGAGAAAAAATTAGGAAAATGAGGAAGCAAACTTCCACCAACATCCACTGCACCTATCCGGCCAATACCCTATATTTATTATTATGTTAAGTTGACTCAATAATGAGTCATATTGATAGATTAAACTCATATAGGGATAAATTTAGGGATTACTATGGTGACCAATTATCATCATATGAGGTGAAGAAGAAATAGATAACAAAAGAACAAATTTGCACCTTATTATTTGACCCAGATACCAATGTACTATTTCTAGTAATGACTAAACCTTTTCCCAATACATCAAACATAATTTGATTAAAGCTAATTTTTGAGAGTGGTGATGGATGGTGTTTGATTATCCAGCTTGTAACAACCATGAGGTCCCATTTTATTTAATGAGGAAACTCAACTATGAGTTTAATCTCAATGAGATTCCAAACTATTTTTAATATGGTGAGTTTCACGGCTAAGAGAAAGGCTCTACATAGGATCGACCATGTGCATGTTGTGGACCTAATTGACCTACAAGGATCCCTACCCAAAATCAACTTCATTTGGAGATTCCATTTTTAGTAAAGGAGGTTTTATAGATCAACACTTTACATGCGCTTAGTGTACTTATTGATACACTCATTCATCATACAAGTAGGATTCTAGAGATAGATGCTCAATATACGCCACCTAGTGTGTGTACTTGAACCCATCCATGTATATCTTCTAGTGTTATATACTATGGACCTTCATATGATGATGGTGGATTTTCAGAGGGCCTATAAGATATAGTCTTGATTGATTAGTTTTTGGCACACACGTTTGGTTTGGATATGTTGGTCTTTACACACATGCAAGTATCTTTTTATATAAATTTCATGTTAAATTTCAAGTTATATTTTTAGGTAAAAATTAATCTACACATTTAAATTAATAATATATATATATATATATATATATATATATATATATATATATATATATATATATATATATATATATATATATATATGTATGTATGTATGTATTTTTTTGGTGCTCTAAGAGGAGATGTTGCCTTTGATATCACAATTTCAATTTATTGAGTTAGGTAGTGGGACAACCACTACTACGTCTATCCTTGTTATTATTACACCATATAAATTTATAGATGTAAAATTTTGAATGAATATTGTATACTCTACATGTACTTTCATACACCCTAATTGCATCATTGGTATATTTTTTGTAAGAAAATATAAAATACTTAATATAATTTTGTTAGACCTTAGATTGTTTGATGTATTAACATGGATTGGCATAGTGTTATACACTCATCCTCCATATCAATTTTTTTAATTTTATATCAAATTTCAAACTATGTTTTCAATAACTAAAATGATGTAATTATAAAGAAGGCTGACCACTCACTCTTATCTCTACAATATTTAGATATATTTTATGTATGTTTCTTTAGGTTTTGAAGAGACCTAAATTATAAGGTTATATACACTCTTAAAAGGATTTTATATATTTACCTAATAAAATCCAACTATCACTCTAAGTGTCTTAAAAGGATTTTATATATTTACCTAATCATCTTCTAGGCATGTTTGTCTAATTATTCCCAAGTTTTTGTGAAATTTCAAGTATTCAAAAAGAATTTATAGTCCCTTTTATGAAGGTTAGCCTATAACTTGGGTTTTATGCATTATATAGAAGCCAAGAGCTTATTCTAGAGAGTTCATATCTTATTTAAATTATCTCAATGAACTAATACCTACTTGAGGTCCTTAACAACTTACTAAAACTCTTCCTATACTAATTTAAAATCCATATACAAGTTTCCATGTGTAATGAGACCTTTTGTATGCTATTATAGAGAGATAGTAAAATATCATTTATAG
Source organism: Torreya grandis (assembly GCA_037957365.1). Lineage (NCBI taxonomy): Eukaryota > Viridiplantae > Streptophyta > Pinopsida > Cupressales > Taxaceae > Torreya > Torreya grandis. The sequence goes on along the minus strand of JARHVA010007592.1, from coordinate 319,617 downwards.
AATGAAAGGTTTCTTATCAGTATAACATAAAATCTCTTAAAAAAATACTTGGATTATATTTATCTCAATAAAATACATGTAATTCAATTGATCTAAGTAATAAATTCATTTTATTCATAAGTAAATAACTCATTTCTGTATTGTATACCCCCATTCTCTCATGGTAGATTATTCATCAGTCCTCTAATGATACAATGTTGGTCTTTTATAATTTTTCCTTCATCTTGTGCATCCATAAAATGATAGATTCAAATTAATCATGTTGTTGAATACTTCTCCAAGTTTGGGATGTGTTATTTTAGGTCCTTATTCCACTAATAGATCTATCTCAAATTATAAAAAATGATCTTTGAAGACTTTTCAAGTAATTTAAGACATTTAAATGAGTAAGAAAGATAGATATGACCTTAACTCAACTTGGGAGACTCCTATCCATGTATCAGACCCTTTAGAACCTATTGTACATCAATTATTATTGTTTAAGATAATATTCACTCAAATATATTTGAAAATTCAAATAACAAGTATTGGATGGAAAACATTCCAAGACATTTAAATGACCTAAGACACAAAATAAATGCCTCATGAGAATCTTATTTCCACCTGTATACCATTATAAGACTAACTATAGGACCATATATACTAGTTTGTAGGATGATCCTACATCCGGAGGTGTAGGAGATGCATCATTGCATTAGGTGTCTTTGTCATTATCCTTCATAGAAATTGCATTTCTCAAATTCACTATGGTGTTATAAGTCACAATACACATATACACTTATCACATTAATGCTTCCCATGACCTAATTAGATATTTTCATATATTATACAACACTAAGTTTGTTAGCAACTTGTTTAATCAATGAATTGCCCAAGTTATTAATTATTAGGTTATTTATTTAGCTAATGACTAGGGTGGACACAACTCCATCATTATGAGTCGAGATAGACTCAGGGATTATTACTACAATGTCATTTGCATAGACACTCACAAAGGTACATATTCACTTCTAATTTTGAATTATAATTTAATACTCTTGTTTTAGTAATTTTAATACATACTTGGGAAAATTTAACTTATAAGGATGAATGTATTATTTATTTATGGATGTCATATGCCATTTTATTGTCAAACTTAGATGAATACTCTAATATATCATCATTTTTGTTCATCATTTCACATGCCTATTCATACAGCTAAACTTGGCACTGACCCAGTTGAGCATCAACATCAAATTGAGAAGGGCCATGAGCTTATAGTAAGTTCACGTTTAAATGATTTTTTTATTATATTTTAAAATGAGTTTCTTAACATGGTTTGATGTATAATTTTTAATTTTATAATATCTTTTGTCTTTGAATAGGTTCATGTATAAGTGAGATATGAGCATAGTATCTGTAGTCAATCCTTGAAGCAATCCAAAGCATTCATGATATCTTCATCTACAAGTAGGGCATCCCAGGGTGAGTCGTCTTTGAAGAAGACAAAAAGAGGGAGACTATTTGATGATTAAGATGTTGTATATGATATAATTTTTTATATTCTTGTATGGTAATGTACGCATATTTCACATTGTACATGTGTATATGATGTATTCACCCAAAATTAGATAATATGTTGTTAGACATGATGTAATTTTTTGTATGTCTATATGGTAATGTATGTGTTATTAACATTGTATGCCTATATATGGAATTAGAACATAGAATTTTTATTTTGTACATGAATAAATAAAATCAATGAATTAAGTCTTGTTTGAATCACTTGTGTTCAGAGTATTATGAATGATTGGTTCTGAAGTATTATTAAGGATTATAAATGTTACGATATTGGGAATAACTTTTTAGGATAATGTTGCAAATAAAATTTGTATGATAGAGACTATAGTTAGAAATATTGATATTTTTTGTTCTTAAGAAGCTTTGTTTCTATAAGAATGTAAATGAAATAATAAAGCGTGTTGAACCTATCCTTTTTTTAATTGAATCCTATACTAGTGATTTTAACCTAGAAATAAGGTCATGAATGTTTTAAACATTGTACTTATGTTAAAATTATTTTTAGTGATTGGTTTTGGAGTATTCTTAAGGATTAAAAATGTTATGAGATTAATAATAACTTTTTAGGATAATGTTATAAATCATATTGGAATAATAGAGCATACAGTTTGAGATATTGAAATTTCTTATTATTAATAAGCTTTGTTTCTATAAAAATGTGAATGAAATAAGAAAAATAGTCTATATGGAATTTTTATTAGTTTGATGCAGTCTATTGGCATTTCATATCCTAAAATACCAAACACACCATTGTAGCCTATAGGAGCCTATAATAAGTAAAGGGCTAATCTTATGAGGAATAAGGAAATGGGTGATTAAGTTGTAGGAGAAGTATTTTCATAGGGTGTTTTAAAAATTGATGAAGCACTTATAAGTCAATGAGGATATTATAACCATTATATAACCAAGGATACAATTTCTAGGACATGAGAAATAAGTACAAGAGTTTGAAAAGGGTTTAGTTGTTATGATTGCTCTGTGTCAATTTAACTGGGTAAGATGGTTCAAGAGCATTGGTTAGAGATCCAATATATTATAAAAAATCAATACATAACAAATATGAGACCTCTTAATGGGTAATGAAGTCTCTCCTTTAAATGGGAAGGGTTTTGCACTAGTGAATAATCTCATATTAGTCAAGGAAAACTAAAAGCATCTATAAGATAGTCAAGAAGCTCTTGAATTTACTTGTTAGGCTTTGAATTGTCTTGGAAATATCCTAGGACTTCTTCATGTCATATGGAAGACCGTATTCTATTTCCATTCCCTCTAGAACATCCCCAAACTCCAACTCTAAAATTGAGAGAGTAGGAAAATAGACCTTGGGAGAGAGCAAAATGTCCTTGATTTGTTTTAAGGGCTCATTATAGTTTTAAACACCTGACTCCATTTGGTTCATGATACCCCTTGGCCAAGATCCGAAGCCACTTTGACCACCTATAGGTGGCCATTTAGGCCTAATTAGGCCTAAATGGCCATCTAGGTCTATTGGCCTATTTTTGAAACCTCAAAATTTTCTTATCTCTCATGAACCACAAACATTTCCCTTACTAGTTTCAATATCCTTCCATTACCTATAGCCATGCAATTTAGCCTAATTTGGCCTAGAAGGCCTTATATGCTCCTTGACTAATTATTAACCTCCTAAAAAAAATTTGACCCTTGGAACACTCTGAAAAGCTTCAAATAAACATTTTAAAGGTATTAAAACCCAACTCTAATGCCACTAGATTCTAACCACATGTATATGGTTCACTTGGACTATTAGTTTTATTAGGCCTTCTAAGCGTATTAATAACCTCCAACAAACATTTTATCCTTAAGGATCTATAGGTACAAATCCACCACATCAAGAATGTTTATATATTCAAATTACACATGCTCAAATTACCATAACATAAATTTACACCCACAAGTGCATTTTCACTACTATTTAGGAGCACAAAAACATGATAACAAATGTTATCAACGTTAATGTTATAGTTTGATAACTCCATTTCTTGTGCTTGTTTGATAAAACCTGACACTTCCAACATATTTGAAGGGGTAGATAACATCTATTACCAGGTTATTTGTTTCCCATCTAAACCAATTGACAAACCCACCACCTATTTTTGGCTCAAGAATGCCTTTCCCAATACAATAAAAATACTAATTTTTAGCATAACTTTAGACATGCATTAAAATAATAGTATAAGTTTTATAGATGAACTATAAGATCCCTCATATGGATGTGAAATCCATATAATTTCACTATTGATCTCATCTATATCACCTATGAGATCAATCCATGGTAGAAGTTATAGTAATGGGTCCTAAAATACAATTTTTTAGTAGTGAAGAGACAAATTGTTGACCTCTAACTAACATTTTTTTCCTCTGGGACCCATAGGTGAAAATCCATTACTTTGATCACATATATATGCATAAATTACACATTTTATAATGATTTTGACATCTAATTTTACATGCAAGTGCATTTTCACTACTATTTAGGAGCACAAAAACACTAACAATAAATTTTATCAAAGTTTAACACTGAGAACTCCATTTTCGATGCTTGTTGGCTGAAAATAGGCTTTAAAAACACATCAAAAGGGTTGGATAATGTTTAAGACCTGGTTTTTATCCTCCCTTCAAGCTCGATCAATAAACACACCACCCATTCCAAGCTCAAGAATGCCCTTCCCAATACAAGAAAGATGTTCATTTTTAGCCTGACTTTAGGAATGCATAAAACCAAGAATGTAAGTTGTATGAATGAACTATTAGATCCATCCTAATAATGCAAATTTACTATAATTTCTCCTTAGATTTATTTTTTATGACATCTGAGAGCAATTCGTTGCAAAAGTTATAGTAACAGGTCCTAAACTACAACTTTTTGGTGGTGAAGAGACAACTTGTTAACCTCTAACTAGCATTTTTTCCTTTAGTATCTATAGGTTCAAATCCATCACTTTGAGAATATCTATATACAAAAATTACATGTGTTCCATTTATCATGACATCTAATTCCACCCACAACTGTATTTTCACAACTGTTCAAGAATGGCATACCAATAAAAATATACAAATCAATGAAGAGTGTGTTTGTTTTATGTGTAACATTGGTATGTAATGCCATTTGAGTTTATTTTAAAGTATTTGGTTTTGTTAGAATATATGTAGATCAATCTAAATAAGGAATTTTAAGTTTTTATAGGGTTACAAGGAGAAAAATACTTGTCATGAGTAATTGTTTAGGAGTGCAAAAACACCAACTACTTTTAGTAAGCTTCAAGAATATAATTTTTTTTACTAACAGTGCCAACCATGTGAATTTTGAAGCCTATTTAGTAACACTAACCTAAAAAAAATTATAGTAAGAAATTGAAGATGAAATTTAAGCATATACTACCTAAAAATCAAAAAACATCTGGTAAAATTGATTAAGTATACATTTTACAAGTCAACATACTTATGCATTTAAATCCAATGAACCACTAGGATCTGATCTAATATTAATAGTATTAAGAATAGCTTCATGGTATGACTTGTAAACTTTCCATATATTCATATTTCTTTTCCTCCCATGATATTTTTGAAATTAAATATTTATTGTAAGAACCAAAGTTGAATAGTGTATTATCTTCTTGTGCATTACAAAGTATTTAAACAACTATACATTTATTTTTTTATAAGATATCATTGAAGCCAAGTTCCACTGACTACAACAAACCTAGTGGGATAGTCAATGTTTTCTCCATATATGATTGTCAAATTAATTTTTTACTTTCCATGTACACATTGATATAGATAGTAATATGTTCCCTCTTCATTGTCTTTATCTACAATAACTACAAAAACATAGCCTGCATCACAAAAAAAAATTAATGACACTGTGAAGATAGATAATGAGAATAAAAAGTACATAAAGATTAATCTTCTATCTGACTACATTAGATAAGATGAATGGTCAAAGTCATGTGATGATGTCATAATATATAAGTTGTGATGTTGATCAAACCTTATATGTGTTAATTAGAATTAGAGGTCTAGAAATCTAGTCATCTACCCACTCTTATGACTCAAACTCATATACATGTAAAATAAAATCATGCCATGTGCCATATACAAATATTTCAAGAGCCTACATTTGAGCTACAAAATGAGTGGAGCTCAGTTGAACCCATTAGAGTCATACAATCCTCATAGTTTGCCAAGTCTTCTTCCTCCATTAACCAAAAATGTCTACAAATATTATAATTTTCTAGATTACCATGACACATGTTCTCATTACACCATTTAACCACATTTTTTACATTAGTGAAATTAGTAATATGGTCAAATTTTAACTCATACCTTACAATGAATCTTTTTACACATGCTCCAACACCATCATGCTCCCCTTTTCCATGGCTAGCCTCAATGAAACTTTAAATATGTTTTACGCTAGTAGTAATATGTATCCTACTCAAGAAATAAAATATCCATGATTTCTTGAATTGTGATGTGAAATTTTATGACCAAATGTAATTCAAATTGAAATTAATGTTCCTATGAGTCAACTATCCAGAAAACTTCTCAAAACAACCTTGTACATACTATGTATAATGTGATTGATCATCACTGATATAGAAATGGTACTCTGTTAATATTTTTTATCTTCATTTGTACTATCAAGTGCATGCATGAATTATATATGCACAAATATGGTAAATTATGATGAGTTTTAATACTATAATTGAAATTCCATTTACGGTTTGAATATGTAATTTTTAACAAATTCAAATAGTAAAATAATAGTGAAGTGGGAATGTGTCCTTTCTTAGGTTTAAATTTTTATCCAACCATTTATCCCTATGCATGTTCCTTTCATACTCATAAACAATGCTCTCCCTGAATTTGAATATAAATTGTAAAACACATAGCTCTTTCGTAACAAAATTACACATTTTAGATTCTTTGTCATCTTTTAGTTGATAAGTCATAGATTTGTATTTTCTCAAACCATCTAATTCTTGTCTTGTTGTACTTTTACACTCCTCATGGATGCAATTTTTTAATTTTAGAAATCCACCATAAATTATATAATTTTTATCCAAATATGCTTTCTTATAAAATAACTGTCTATTTGGTCTTTCACATAAAATATTTCAAATAAATTCCATGGCTGATTTTGGCATAACTTCTAATCCACATTCCTAAAAAATGTTGTTAGTATGCAAACTAAAATGAAAATGGTTAAAAACATCGTAGTGCACTAAAAATTCAACATGTTTCCTACAAAAACAAGTGGTGTTGTGTGATTTATTTTTACATAAAAATGTTTGACCATCTCAAAAAAATATTGACTAATAACAATTTGTGGATGTTTTTCCGAAAACTTAGAATACAATTCTATTTGAGTCATATTAAATAAAAGTTTTAGATGTGGTTCACGATTATGAGAACCAACTCTTGTTTTCATTACAGGTCATAAAGTGGGTAAAAATCTTGTATTTTCTTTCCAAAAATATGCTAGTAAGTCATTCAAAGCATCAGCGATAGCTTTGTCCTTTCATGAAAGTCTACTAGAGAATGCCCAGAGTTCTTTGGTATTGGGTTTGTTAAGTCTTTCACATCTTGAAATTACTTTCATTAATGTATTTCTATTTATATCAATTATTCATTTTTTTTTTTGAAATCAATAATTTTTTCCTTGTTTCAGTGCTTACTGCACAAGATATCATTATAATCCAAGAAGAATTACAATCTTTGTTACATGATCTTAGGCATATAGTATAATATGCATCAATTAGATTTTTAAAAATTTCATCATTTTCATCATCCATGTTAGATGTCCTTAGTCCTAATGTGTATAATGTAGGTCTCATGTTAACCAATTTCATCAATGAAACAAATAATTGACATCTTTGACTATCATAATCCATTCTATGAAAGAAACTATCCCAAATTTCTTGAGCCAGTCTTCTTGAATGGTGTTTAGACATCTTTTATGTATTATTTTCAAAATATTTTAATCAAATTAAATTAATTATTTATATTTTCTATGCACAATTATTGGAGGTGTTATTAAAAGTGGAATCCATTGATAGGGTATTTGAAAATAATTATATGTTTCCATGAATTTTTTTCATTATTTATTTTTTCATTATATGTTTCAATGAAATTTTATTCATTGTTAATTTCATCATTATTTGTTTCGATGAAATTTTATTAATGATTGGTGGGTAAAGAATCATGCATAGGCTCATCATCAACAAAATAAAAAACTTTAAACTTTGAATGTGACTTCCAACATTATCTAAGTTTTTATTGTCAATTTCATCAAAATTCATTCCATTATTGTGAATTTCATCATAATTCAATTAATTATTGTCAATTTCATGATTATTCAATTTAGTATTGCCAATTACCTCATTATCTAAGGCATTTGACTCATCAAGGTTAGTGTTTTTACCTTGTCTAGAATGAAATAATTGAATTCATACCTTGTTCTTTTCTCAAATCTTCTAATTAATCTAATGTTTTGTTCTTCAACTTATTCCTCTTCCTTGAATGTGAACCAGATCCCATTTTGACAATTAATATCTTTTCAAAGGTGAGATTCAAAAAAGTACCTTAAAATATAAGTAGAGAATATACAAAGTTATGCAAGGAATGCATGTGGGGATAGAAATTGTGATTTGGGACAAAATAGATGTATAAAAGTAAGTTTTATCTATACATTATAGAATATGTATGCGTTATAGAAATTCATATGTGTTATAGTAATGTGTATGTGTTATAGCAATGTGTACACATTATAGTCATGTGTACACATTATTATAATGTGTATGTGTTCCTTGAAGTATAGAAATATACTATAGAAACAAGAAATAACATTATCATATTCAATGAATAATTACCCAATATAATGAAATAAGACTCAATAAAACTATAATATGATGCATAAACCCCTATTATGATGCAATAGGACTGTCATATGATGCAATAAGACTATCATATTATGTAATTTATACTATCATATGATGTAATAAATCCCTACTATGATGCAATAAGACTATCATATGATGGAGTAAGTCTATTATATGATGTAATAATACTCAATATGATGCATAAAGCCCTAATATGATGCCTAAATATCAATAGTAGGATCATAGAGAGGGGAATGATTTTTTTTGTCCATGGTAATTAATTTGATGATGTTAATTTATTTTATACTTACATATTGTATAACTAAAATAATATCTTTTATTTTCTTTCTCATTTTTCATAGATGTCTACAATGATCACAAATGAAAAATTAGATGATGAATTGACGCAAGTGCTATATAAAGTCTAATATTTATCATATAAAAATAATATAAAATGTAAATATGTATTTATTTTAAAGTGAAGAATAAAATTACAAATACAAAAAAAGTTTTAAATAGAAATTGTATGGTGTGTATAAGAACTATATGAGAATGGGATTGTTTATATGGATAACAGTATAAACCTTATGGGTAGAGGTGAATAGAATTATGGGAGTCAATGTGAAATTATAGGAAACATTAGAAGCCTAGTTTTGAAAACATTTTATGAAAAATTAATACTCAAGTGCAACTATGTCATTTAAAAAATTCATGTACATAAACACATTTAAGTTGTTATTAGTTGACATTTATAAGAACATAAAATTACTAAACTACATACAATCCATCAAGTAAAACTAAACCTTGTGGCATGAATTCATCTTTACCTAGAGTTAGTAGGGTATATTTGATATTTTATTTGTCATTTTACATCTCCCTTTTTATTGCCCATTTGAAAATGTACTTGCAAAGGAGCACTCTCTTGAAATTTTTAAAAACCTCTACAGGGGATGATGATATATTTTATCAATGATGTGATATGATACCCATAATTTTATTAGTAACATATTCAAAATTTATGGTCTATATTGTAAATTTTGTGTATCCTAACATGAATTTCAACACATCTATATTCACATTCTTATACATCAATGTTACATTTTTGAAAATATCAATAAGTATCATTTCTTTTTTACACTTCCTATTTTTAATTAGACCAATGCAAGTAATATATTTTAATTTTATTATTTTAGTATAGATGACTATTGCATATAGTATAGCTAAACCTAATTTCATAATAACCCATGAATTGTAGATATTATTCATTAGCTTTTATTTCAATAATAACTTTACTTAGTGATGACATTGGCATATTTGTTACATTTTATCATACCATATCCTCAGATATTATGCCTCATATATTTTTGGGTTGATGAAAAAATATGTATTTGATCTAGTCAATATTTTTTTAAAGTATATTATTGATTTTTTAATTTTTTAAAGGCAATAATTTGGACCAGAACATCTTGGAAACACACAAACCAATTAAATTTTTCCCTCTTCACTAGGAAAAATTACCTAAAGGGATACTTTTATATTATATCTAGATGTGTCTTATACTATTACCATTATTTTCATTTTGAAGTCCCATTTAGCTTTTTGAAAGTGGAGGTAATAAGAATACATATAACAATGCCAATAATTTCAATCATTGTGTTGGTAGTTTCATATTTGATTTATTTAATTGTTTTGAAGTTGAATTGGTATAGTGGGATAGTGTGATCTTCTTCATGATAATGGTTATTGGAGGATTTCATGTTGAGGATGATCTCCCATGGAGTTTGTAAGTGATTTTAAATTTTGTTTGCATATTTTAAGGTTTATTTTAAAATTGAGTATATTTTACAACTTGTATTTTATTGAAAAATATAGCTACTGCTTGGTTGAAAAACATCATAGTGATGTAATCTCCTTCAATGTTGACTATGTTAAATTTGAGAACCTCAACCAAACCACTATTATTTAAGTGATTAGTATAATTACATTTTAAATAAATTAAACATGTATATTCCAAGTTTTTTTTTAAGAATTTAATTTTATAATTATAGTGTGGCACTATTTACATGGGTTCTAATTCACACATCAATCCTGATGCATTATCGATATTAATAGATTTATCATGATTGTCCATTTATCAAAACGTAAAGTTAGCATACATGTGAAAAAGAGAGATGATTTTTTTATGTGTATGGTTTCCCATAATAAATAAATAAAAATTAATTAACAATTTTACTTTGTATTAAGTGTAACCAATACAAAATATTGCATGAAACTTGAATGTGAAAATACAATAACACATTGTTTACTATTTTTTGTTACTGAATTGTATTTTACTGTGTAGTATTTATATGTTAAGACAATAATTTATTTTTACATCATATTATGAAATTCAATGGTGTTGAAATACATTATGTATGAAATGTAACATTTTAAATCTCATGAAAGATCATACATAAAAATATTTTAGTATGACATCGATTCCACTCTTTCAATCAACAAGATAAGTCATACCAAATTTACTTTTACGAAGTATCTGAAAATTTCCAAAATTTTAATTGGGTGTCCCTAGGAATTTCAAAAATACTCTTAGGGTAGAAAATAATGCAAATGTTGACATGAATAAATATTCTTGATGTGGAAATATAGGATCCTCCTCCTCCTCCCTAATATATTTAATAAAAATTTATTTCTATAACTATAAAACATTATAAAGTTTATTACTTTAAATAAAAACCTCAAAAAGTTAAAACATCACTTGTAAAAAAATCTTACTTTCTAATGGATTTCAAAATCCAAATATAACAAATCTAGAGAAATAGGAAAGGAAAACAAAAACATAGATGGAAAATAAAATAATAAACACAAAAAATGCTTTCCATACATAGAAAGCAAACCAAAATGTTTTCCTCAACTAGATTTTTTTATCAATAAAATTATTCAAAACACTATAAAAATTCTCTCATATATGAATATCCAATACATAATTTCAAAGTATGCATGCCACCATGGATATTTTTAAACATAACAAGACCTATAAATAAAATTAATGTTTTTCATATAAGATAAGCACAATAAAAATTAAATATTGGATACAAAAAATAACTTTAACACTTTCATGTAATAGTAAACTTCCTCTCAGGAATTGATATCCCATATATAACCTGATACTATTAAAACCAAAGTTAAAATTTAAAACAAAACATACTTTGAAAATGAACTCAAACAACTAACGCATATACCTATATTACAATAAAAGAGTAGAGAAAAAATGGAAAATAAAACTACTTGTATATCAATATGATTTTCATATGCAAAAACCAATTGAATTTGGTATTTTACATTACAATTTTAACCAGTTAAGGCATTCAAACAAGTACTAAATCTATGATACAATTAAATTAAAGCACAGACACACAAAAAAAAACTATAATGAAATATAAGTCAAACAACTAATTCACATCCCTGTATCAAAATAAAAGAGCTTACGAGACATGGAAAATCAAATTAATTTCACAACATTATGTGTTTCATATTCTCAAACCAACTAATTCTACCATATTAGACTCCAAATTGTCAACAATATGAGCATTCATTCAAGTATTAAACTCATGTAACTATAAAAATATATAAAAAATTAAACGAAATACATAAAGAAATAAATAAAAACTTTTCATATAGACAAACCAAAATAAAAACAATACAACCAAAAAAATCCTTGCCTCAATCGATATCTCATATATAAACTCACACTATTGAAACCACTAAAGAACCAACAGAAAAAATTAAAAATAGATAAAAATTAAATCCACATCCTTATATCATAGTAAAAGATAAAAACATACATGAAAATTAAAGCTATTTCATAGCAATAAACTTTTCATATGCAAAAATGAGTGGAATTTTCTTGCCTATACTATAATTTATTTAGAATAAAGGCATATAAATTGGTATGCAAATTCTTCTCAAAAATTAAAATAATAAAGTAGCACATTAAAATATTTTTCATATCTATAGACTGCAACCAAATTAATTATTTGTAGGCACAAAGAATACCACTAATGGAAAAAAATCCCATAAAGAATAAAAGAAAAAAATGTGGATTGAAACTCACATATAAAAAAACCCCACATATTTGTATCACATAAAAAAATAAATGAGACATGGAAAATCAAGGTACTAGCTCAACAAGATGATTATTGTATGTGCAATCAAAATAAAACACTTTCCTTAAACTATAATGTTTTTACAAATTAAGGCATTCAAACTATTATGAAAATTTATGTTTGAAATTAAAATATTTAAGGATTACAAAAAATTCATTTTCATATGTAAAAAATTAAAATAAAAAACTAAATATTTACAGGCACAAACAATTATCCCACATCCTAGTGCAAGAAAAAATACCAAAAAAGAAATGAATCCCTAACTCTACACTGAATTTAACAACATATCTATATTTCAAGAAAACTATTAAACCAATCTTGGAAAATAATCGTACCATCACAGAAAAAAATAATAATAATAATAAATAAAAAATAATAATAATAATAATAATAATAATAATTTCAAACCAAAATATAAACTATGCATTTTTAGGGATAAATAACTTTCAATATACACAACTGAAACCCAATCTTTTTCTAGAAAACATTCATAATGTAATTTTAAACTTCCTCTAAAATATTTATTTATCATATATAATCTCATATTAATATCAAGATAGTATATTATTAATCAAAATATACATTCTTGTTAATAAAACATCACATTAAACTTTATATATTCATGTATAAATTAAGATCGAGTGGATATAAGTATAGGAAAATTAGAATCCATTATAAATATTAATGACACTTAGCATCATAACATATCTTGTGTCATTACATCACATATGGGCATCCACCATACTGAAACACCCCCAATGCATTTTTACATTAGAAAATCAATTTACTAGATGTAATGGATGACAGATAACAAAAAAAATGCCATGATGGTCTAGCTATCTATAAATAAAAATGTTGATCATTGAGGGCATATGATCAGCAAGGGAAATGCCCATTATATAATTCCTATACAAATAATTAATATTATTCTCTAGCTAATGTTCTTATATGATCCCATTCAAAATAATTTATAATTTAACAAGGGCACATAACACCAAAACCATATGAGAAGCAGAGATCAGATTTGATGGTTGTATGTAGAGGTTAATTTGAGGTTAGTAAAATTCCCATGAATAATACCTAAAGAACAATAGATTAAATGAAACCACCACTTATTATATATGTAATGATTAACAAAATTAACCTATAAAATTGTCACTCAATATTATCTATGTATTTTAATCCAAATAAATAGCTCAGAGTTTCTAAACTAACACCAATATCAAATTTGACAAATTTGATGAACTTAAAATAGAAAAATTCAATCACTTTTCATAGATAATAAAATTGATGATATTTTTTTATTTGATAAGGTTAAAATGGGTTTTGCAAGGCCCAAATCCTTGTACAAAGCAAATAAAGATAAAATAATAAAGATCATTTGGGATGCCTCTACCCATGGCTACTAAGTGGGTGAGAAGATACAGCACATCAAATTCTTCTACCAAAAGTTTATAAATTATCTTGTCTTCCTACAAGCCTCCATAAATATTTTGCTCATATTTGTCATAACTTCCACCCAAGTGAAGGGTCATTGATTTCTAAACAATTCCCTCTACCTTTTTCGGATTATTTGTTCTTACCTTAATTTCCTTTTTTTTACTTCAGACCACTCCCCATTGTTTTCAACATGTTTTAAGGAGAAGGGTAAATAGATTTCAATAGTATTCAGGGTCTTAGATCTATATTATGAGTGCTCTTATGTTTTTTCCTTGAGATGAGTATCTTTATCTCTAGTACCATCTCATTAGAGGTAGGTTATTTAGTATTTGTGTTGTTCAATATATCACTTGGGGTTAAAGACTTAGCTTCTTCCAGTGCTCATGCCTCCACAATTCTTTCATCTAGGGAGGCTAAAAGTTCAATTTCTCTAGGTATAAAGTTCCTCTACCTCCATATCTTCCTCTTCTAAGCTTGAGGATTCATGATAATTAGGCACATACAATATCATAAGATTATAAGAGGAACTATTCCACCAAGTTGGTAAAACCATTCTTTTGGTGAAGTTGTTACATTATGAAGTGAAGTGCCCAGTGTTTAAAAACCTATGAAACTTAAATGGTAGGCCTTCATAGTCTAGGATATGATTCCATATAGTACCTTATATAATTAGGGAAAGATAACCTATAATATTGGTATAAGTATGAAGGATTATCAGGATTCTTGTAAAGGTAGTGTGGAAGAATGAATAAGTGGCAATGTCAATTTGATGGAATTTACCCAAAGTTGCATATTGCATTAAAATATGGTTCAGACCAAAAATGAAAGCAGTGATGTGGAAGGTGTAACCAAATGGTTATATTTGAAAAATATTTAGTGAAGGGGTTCAAGCTTGGAATCCAAGGTTTGATAATTAGTTGATGCCTACCCCAATTCCATTATTTCTCAGAAATTAGGGCTTTTTTTGAAATAATATGGGAAATAACTAAAAAAAATCCCTTTACATAGGGATAGAATTTGAGATTACCTTTAATGAGAGGCTTCTACTACTTATAGAGCCATGCATTTAGACTTGGGAGGTTTAACCAAAGGTTTTTGAATTAACAAATGATTCTTCTGTGAAAGTATTATTTGTATATTGATCGAGACCAATTGTAAATCATCCTTGTCCAAGGATATCAAGAGTTTTGAATGATCTAGGTTGAGAGGCTTTCAATTTTTATTCTACTATTGATAAAGATTAAAAATGGAGTAGAATGAATAATCTAAAAATTAGAATTGTTATTTTTTCTAGATAAAGATCATTCATAATTTCTTCTAAGGACTTTTAAGACTTATTTTTTATAACCTACACACATTAATTAGAAGACTTGGGAGAAGCATAAATTGAATAAATATATTAGTTTGAAGAGTTAAAAGATCAATATAAAATAGTTTTCCATCACTCAGAATAATATGCTTACAATAAATCTAACAACCTACCCGATATACCTTGAGTTCATTCCAAGCTGAGCTAAGAAACTACAATGTTTTTGAGATAATTCAAAAAATAAACAATATTATCTATCAAAAATTCCCAATGCCCACTATATATACAAAATAATATAAGAAAATATCCCTAAACCAACCTCTTTTTCTTCTTCATGACACAAATTCTAATTATACCAACCTTACCTTGACATATTTCCCATTACTAAAAGAACAACACTCACAATGTAAAAAAATACTGCCAATAAACAAAACATCATTTACTAGAGTTCATATTTGATAGATCTCAAAGGAAAATAGCCTTAAATTGAGATGTCAAAGGCAAAAATAGTTTTATGATTTCATCTAAGTTATTCATGTAAATAAAATCTGATTAATAACTAAATCAGCACTCTAATATTATGTACCACAAACATTGTATGAAAATACAAAGCACTCCACTTATAAATAAGCTAATTTGTACTCTACCTATTGAAAAGTTACACATTAATGAATGAATATATTCTATGTAAAGATGTTATATACCAAATCAAGAGGCACCTACAATAGAGAAAATTTAAAAAAACTAGCTCAAAAAATTATTTCTTTCTTAAACTCTCAATCCAATCTTCTTCAATTCCCTATCTTAATTTTTAGATGAAAGTAAAACTAGAGTTTCACTCAAATTATTAGACCACAACATTTCGAGGACACTACATGGGCTTCTAAAAATTATATACCATTAGTTTCTTAGTGCTTGTTTTACTATTTCACTTAATTGTATATATTTAGAATACCATCTAATCAAACATGATCTAGTTATTCTTGGTGCCTAATATATAAAATGTTGTTGTAGTGATTATGGTAGGATAAAAAACATAATTCAAATTGAAATGATAATATCAAAAATAATTTTCTATATAGTATTCATCTATGTACAAACTAAGAAAAGGAGATATTTATTTCTTTATATTATCACGAATCATGCCATAAATTTTTTCTACATAAGTTGTAAGTTGTTACCTAAAAATTAATGTTGGGTATTTATATTCCACTTGTCGTAACATATCTAGCCTACCAATTATCCCACCATTTCCACTAAAAATTCCCATGCTATATTGAATGATATGAATCTATGGATAAAATTTATCAAATATTTAAAATTTTAATTATTTAAATAACAATACCAAGTGCAAGAGACATTCTGTAGGAATATCAGATAAAATGATGTAATCACATACTCAAAACTTACTTAATCCATCCACCCAAAAAAAGAAATATATGATAATCATCGATGCTAAGAGGCTATGCCAACTATAATATTTCTTTTCAGTGTCCTTTACAAGAGGAATAGCAATGTGGATGTATTTTGTAAAAAATACACCCAAACATCCTTACCTTCCTACTTCTACAATGTAAAAAAATATGTCTATGAGAATGGTATGACTTTATCATCTTTTTGGTTAAGGCTTCAATACAATTTGAGTCCAAGAAGGGAATCAAAATCTATAAAATTCAGCACTGGAAAAAATTATGTCTATGAGAATATAATCCCTTTATCTAAAATACATATTCAGCCAATCAATCCAAGAGCCAAAATCTAGACATAAATTTTCCAAACAAAAAATGAAAATCACACCATAAATACTCCAAAATTCTAAAAATAAATAGATTTTTTCTTTCTTTCTCTTTGTAGGTTAGCTGACAATGATCACTTCATACTTTGATCAAGTGTCAAAAATCAATAATAACACATAAATATATTTTAAAAAATTATTGTCATTGTCTATGTGCAGAGTGGGTGAATGCTTATAATAAAGAAAAAGAATTCAAACCACTCATCTAGGATCTCAAAAGGAAATGAAATCAATAATTGTTTTCTAGGAAATATTCTATAATATGACATCCACACCATCCCCTACTTCTCAAAGGTCATGTAAACAAATTTACTTCACTTTAACATATTTTGGAAAATGATCAAAAACATATAAATCTTTAGGTTGAGTGATTGCAAAACTCGGTCAATGACATGAAAATTTTTACAAACAATGAAAAAGACATCTTAATTCTAATATAATAAAATGAACATGTTGAGAAAATGTTTATTTAAATTAAATAAGAAGGATACATGATACAAAAAATAATAATGGGTAAAGTGTTCAAACAATTTTAAAACATCTTCATAAGAGTATGATTGATGGATATGTTATTTAAATGGTACTGACTCTGCATCAAGCACCGCATACTTTTTGTCTATTAATATACCAATAAAAATATTATTCTTTATCTTTATAACCTATTATGTTCCTTTAGGCTATCATTCATACCAATAAGATGTATTCAAAGTTTGAAATTTATGGGATACCCTTATACAGTCCCAAGGGTACTTTATACTGTGTCTAAATCAAATATCACATTAAAATTTAGATTCATAATGGAGAGATACCAGATCAATAGGTAAGATATATACAGAAAGGAGCATAACTATTGTAAGTTAGTTGAGTTAGCTCCTAAGTACCTTTCATATTTGATAAAATGAAAAATGCTAATAATGTACCAATATTAATCCAGTAGTACAATCATTGGAATATTTACCCATATGGTGGGATTTTAAATGGATAGATATTCAATAGACAAGTAATTCAAAGATGGAAAATCCACATGCAAGTTTGTTAAAAAATAGTAGGTGTATGGTAGGGGTCCCAATGCTAAGGGATCATTGATTATTTTTGAGTGGGTGCTAGTGATAAATTGTAGTATTTTTTTCTAATTTACTATCCAATATTCATTAAAAATGTGTGTGATATATGTTGCTAAAAAAATTAGGAGTATTTTACCCAAAAAAAAATTGCTTAAAAATAAATAAATAAATATGATTGGATATAAAACTACAATTGTAAATTGAAAAAATAAAAGTAGACATGAAAATATTTATCTCCTATTACTTCCCACCCCTCAAAATATTCTTTCTAAATTGTATTTACTCCTTATTTTAAGGTGCATTTAATTTATACACAATTTTTTTACTTTTGACAATGAATGGGATTACTCTATCTAAAATTATAGAGGTAATATCCCCCAGCATTGAATCCATCTGTAATAGGTTAGATCATGAACAAATAGCTAAAATATTATTTGAATAGATAACATATTTTAGTAAAATAACTTTAATCACTATGTCAACTTTAATGCAGTCAAAAAATTAAAAAACATAATAGATAGCTATCAGTGCAAAGTTATTTTTATAAAATCTTAGCATTCCATAAAATTTCTAACACATTAGTCATATCAGAATGGAAATAAGAAAATTCCAAAGCTTGGAAACTAGATGGATAGACCAAGTCTAAAATAGAGCATGCAATGACAATGAGGAGCTACTAGAGGATTACTAATACCAAGGATAAGTTGATCCATGTTAGGATAAATATCGATAAACATTTAGTATACATATTAGCCTCTTACTTAGGGATGTTGAAAAGATAATCAAACCATTTACGACTCTAGTGAGTCTTATGGTTATGTTTCTTCATTCCCTATAAAATAGGGAGAAAATTACCTTGAAAACCACACCAAGGTTATGTTCATGATAAATCATTTATTAAATTTATCTTACTATAAACAACCCTTGAGATATGAAATGCTTCTAAACTCTCACAATAATGCCACTTCACTGCATGGAAAACATAGTGTATAAGCAAACATAATGAAATAACCCAAAAAATAATAATTTAGAATTGCATTATCAAAGTATGCTTTGGACCACATGCATGGCCGAAGGCCTTACTTGCAACTATAATAGATGATCCTTCAAGCACTCAAGAACATGAAAACATCAATTAATTAAAACATGCATGGAATTATACCCAATTCCATAAGTATACAACATATTTTATCACTACCTAAAAGAGAGTAAAATCATGAAAAGGAAGGAAAATTGAAGCATCATAGGTAATTATTTGATTTTTACCAATGAGGATTATAAAATTTCTCATGGCTTATGGTCACTACACCATTTCCAACTTATTGTTTAAGTTTATAAGTTATCCAATTTAATAAGCATGAATACCACTGTCTTAATTATGAGTGATGATACGTTTTATGGTCAGCTCCATTATTTATCAGATAATATTTGGTGGCATCAAATAATTGGATCTATACAATGATATTATATTGGAAGGAAACTATCCAATGCATCTATGATCAATAAGAGAATGGAATTAAGTTATAAAAAGTATATTTCAGCCAAAAGTATATTCCCTTAACATCAACTATTCAATCAAACTATTAGATTTAAATGAAGGGAAACATATTCAGTCCATGCAACTTTCACTCTTTCATAGTTAATTTCTAGCCATAGGCCAATAATACATTCAGTATACAACATCAAATAAACTTACATCCAATTATAAAATGAGTGAAATCCAAATAAAACATTTCATTTAATAAACATTTTAAAAATAAATACTTGAACATGTCATGACATTGAAACATGCATTTATTTCTAGCCAACAAGAAGGAAAACTATATGCACATTAAACCCTTAAGAATGAAGTCTAATGTATGTATACATTCTACCATTATTTCATTTATATAAGCATCTATCATGGGATAATACATCACTTAGCAAATTTGATTTCACAATACAAGTAATTTATGATAACTTTCCTTATCTACAAATTGATAATTCATTTTAAATTTAAATTAAACTTATTCATATGGTAGGAAACACTTAGTTTAGACTTCAACTTAGAACTATATTAATTAGATCAAGATAACTAAGAATGAGATCAATAAAATAAATCAAACAACAATTACATTGCTTAAAAGTAAACATACATACCTTTATATGTAGCCTTATATGTCCAAGGTATGCAAGAGAGATTACCATTCATGTTTCCCTCATATGCTAGCAATAAGAGTTAACCAAACTTGTTTTTATATTTCATATATAATCTAAATCATCTTAAAATAAAATCTTGATATACTCATGTTATCTCATGAGTTAGACAATGTATCAAGAGAATGCTAACTATATGCATACCTAAAGGACATAGCGTATCCCTTCAACTAACATACTTAATTATGATTAAAACACTTGGAATAAATGATGTATTTAAATATGTAAATTCCTACTCAAATTTACCATACAATACTCATATCAAGGACTAAAAAAATGTTCTTTAAAACTTAAGAAAGAGATTAATAATATGCTAATATAATAATATAGGAACAATAATGATGATCATCTAAGCATCTTAGGATTAAAATCTAATACATGTAAATGATTAAATTTAGAAATGTAAGTGAATTTCAACATCTTATCATGTCTCAGTGTTATAAGTTTTTTACTTTTTTTTTATAAATGATCCATTTTTAAATATAGGGTTTGAGTACCATAAATTCCAAGTATAGCTAAACCAATATTAGAATGAAATTAGATTATAACTACACTCATGAATCATACTATACGAAAGTGATAAACATATGATATAAGAAGCATATAAACAACATTTACTTAAATGTTACTAATTACATCATGCATATGTGCAAGATCATTCGAGGTGGAAACTGAATAAATTTAAATCAAACAAACCCTCCCAACCATTCCTATGAGCCCAACCATTAGTGGCCTTTACCACCCCATCCATTATATGGATGGTGGTTCTAGAAACTAGGATTATGAAGGGATTCTGAGCAAGTCAAGGTCTCTAAGTCATTGAATGACTCAACATAATAATAAATATAAAACAATCAAGTGATTAACAAAAACATCATCCCAAAATGAGACAAAAATAACGAAGCAATCGACATTGCTACAAAGTGAGAGTGGGGATAATCCGCTATAGATTTTTGAAGGTCATAACTATGGATTTATAATCCAAATCCATAGCTATGACATTATTAATACTAGACTTGGAAAACCTCCAAGCATATGGTCAGCCTTAAACATCCCATCTACCAATCCCTATTCCATGCTTATAAGAACACAACCAAAACATAGCTTTTTAAGTCTAGTCAAAGGGATATTATCACATAAAAATAAAATTTAAACAATCATGTAATATGATAAGAACTAAAATTATAACCCAAGTAATGTATACTTAGCACAATGCCATAGTCTATAAATAATCATTCATTTACAGTAGTCAACTCATAAGACTAGTCAACACATTCAACATGACTTCCAACCAAACATCATTTTTTTCACAATGGTAAACTAATGATTTAGGCAGCTATTCAAAGTCTAAAAATCAATTTGTAAGTCAAGAATGGATATAAAGGATTTGTGGGATCATCATGATGTCTCACTACCTCATATGATCCTTGAATCAAAAATTGAGTTAAATGATTTCACATAAAAGCAATAACCTATATAATAATTATAGGTGAAAATTAGACTTCTTCTATAATTTAATAATTAAAATAGGGCATCTCCCATAACCCAATGTAAATAAGAGTTTGATACATATATAAAACTATTTTAAATCATAAAAACACAATACTTCAAGTGATTTAATTGAATCTTTGAACAAAATAGAAAAAATCATTTTTATTAAAATAATAACTCCAAACAGTTTTCAAATTTGATTTATAAATTGAACCATTTTATTTTAACTATAATGACCACAGTAAATTTCAATCCCAATTTATAAATTGAAAACCATTATCATTCCACATGGATAGTAGTGTCAATAACTTGGGATATAAATGCATAAATTTACTAGGCCAAAACCTAGTAGCACAACTACTTCCAAGAATTATTTCCTTGCTACAAATTTAAGAAAATTGGCCATGTCTTTACCCCATAAATCTTTTTCAGATATTTACCAAAATATAAGATACCACACAAGGGAACTAAGGTAATATAATATAGTTGTTTAAAAATAGAATATTCAACCACACCAATTGAATAAAACACCCTAAATGATTTAAAATAACCCTTCATTATTTCCAAGAAACCCACACAAACATCTCATATATGAGAATAGGGTATGACATCCTAATTTTTAACCATGACATTTATTATCCAAATCAAATAAATATGCATCAGGTACTAGTTATGTTTAATGTAAATAATGGTGAAAAATAACCCAAATCATTTTAACAAAATCCCTCTTTATGGAAGCAAAACCCTTCCAATCAGCTCACACATGAATAATAGGGTATTACAAATTGATTTAAATATGTAATGATATTATCTACACAAAATAGGGGTGCAACAAATTATTTAACATATATTTCAATGAAAATAATGGAAATGAACAACACCAGGTTATTATATTCAGCCAAACATTAACCTAACCCAAACAAATTAATATTAACTTGGAAATTTGTAAGCATAAAATAGCAGATTTCCAAGACAAAAAATATCAATCAATAGGATTTGATGTGTCCCCATTAAATAATGGTTGATCCCCTTTCTCGCTTTTTATTCTCTTCCCTTATTCTCATCCACCATTCTATTCTATCACCCTCTATCTTTCCCCTAATATCATCTACTTAAGCACCCCCATAACTTCCTAACATTTGATCTTGAATTGAAGAGCAAACCATTGTTTCCTTCATACATTTACTATTTCATTCCATACTCAAGTATAAATAAAAAAATTCCATCATTTTAGATTATGGAGGGCATACAATATTCCCTTTATTTTAACTTATCTTCCTATCATAGGCATTTGATGAACACCCAAAACCCTTCACTGCTACCCTTTCCTACTTTTCTCCTACATGTATTTTGCTTTCTCCTTTCATTCCCATGTGCATCCATCAAACACTAACTTTCCCCCTTTATCTCACCTATCATCTTTCCTCTTTATCCCACATGTTATCCATCTACTTAACCACCCCTACGTGCCCTTCACTTTTTCATCCAACCGTATACCCACATTCAAATCTAGCATTCAATGTTGATGGGAGAGAAAACCTCTCCCTAAGTCATCGACCCCCATACAAAGCACCAAATATGCCAACCATAATAAATGTAATGGTCAAAAAAATACGAGGTCAACAAATTCCATCTAATAATAAAATATAATATTTAAATGCCATATGGTTTGAACCATCCAAATAAATATAAATGGGTCAACTCAAAAGTTGAAGTGGGATCATGAGGAGTTTTAGGTAAATCCACCTAGGATGTCAAAGTCACCCTACAAGGTTAGTTTAAGCAAGGTCATGGGTGGTGAGGAGTTTAGGAGAGAGAGAAGGAGAGAGATAAATAGATCTAGAGTAGTGATTTCAAGTGGTAAAACAAAAATGACCAACAACATGATAAACACATAACAAACCAAGTAGTAACATGACTAAGCATGAAAATAGAATGTGACTACACAGATAAGGATAACATGATTTTCCAATGTCGAGAGACCCAACCAAAAAATATACCTATAGGAATTTGTCTAACTTCGTAATAACTACTTCATCATCCTAGGTGTTGACATCATCATCTAGTCTAACTCACAATAGGTACCTACAACAACTTATTATACGTCAATATTACCTGATCGATAATAAATAATGCAATATAGAACTATGATATAAATATTAATTACATTAACTAGTCTATATATCATCAAGTGGAATAATTTAAACATAACATATCCATCAATATTGTCTCGCTAGACAAAAATAAAGCAAAATATAGGTATACATGAGATAATAATATCTAAATAGCCATCTAAATTATTAAAGGCATAATCATAATATAATAATGTACTAACTAAATCATATACATATCAAGATAAATGAATCCAATACAAGTAATATAATTATGCCAAGATAAAATGAATCCAAATATGTGTATCAACCATGGTATAACCTAATCATAGTAGTTACCTAAACAACATACATCATACTCAACTAAACTAGGACCATCACCAACAATCATTGGTCAAGTGCTAGGAAAACATGATAAATAGGCTATAATAAAATGTCTATATAAGGCTACCACGTTAGATTGTAAAATACTCCTTTCCTTAAAGAGGATTCATTTTGGCAACTATCAATAGTCTAAAACAAAATTCTCTAATAAAGGCTAGCTAAACCAATCAATACTATTCATAATCTCTCCACCCATTGTGAGGTGGTAATGGCTTAGCCATATCTCACTAGCATTCCTATATACCAACATTAGGATAACAACATTATCTGATGCATTAAGCTAGGTAACAACCTCCTCCCCATCTTTACATCTCCTTCATGACATTGGAATGGAAAAAACAATACCATCACAACAGGAAATTCCACCAAGTCTCCCAACTTGGTTGTAATTCTCCTACTCGCATGCCTTGAAAAAGCCATCAAAACATTAAAATTTGAAAAAAAAAATACATAAAAGGTTCACAAAACTAGAAATGTCCTTCTTAAATAGCAAAAATACATATCAATAGGTAGCAATGCTTTCCAAATAACATTATAGTTATTAATATTCCCAACCCTTTTATAAAGGTGGTTCATTAAACATAACATGAAAAAAATGTACTAAATACAGTAACTTCCACTTGTCTTGAAATACTTTTCATAAAAAGTGTTATAGGCACTTCTAGGCAAGGAACACAGCCAAAGAATAAAAATTCATAATCAATGGTGTCAACACACACAAACCTGCAACATGAGGTCAATAATATGATCATCCAATCCCATCATATTATAATTAAAATCTCAATAAATATTGGAAACTTTAACTAAAACACTATACTTTAATAATAATCCTAAGATCATTCATTACAAAATGTCATACCATCATCAACCGCTCAAGGGTTAGTGCAACATCTCACACCAACCATGTTGAATAATAGATAAGCCATACCAGGCATCACATGCAACTCGAAGGCTTATAGCATGTTCTCCAACACACGTGTGATATATCACAATGGTCTATGGATACCAATCCCACCATCAAAAATAACCATCTGAGGGCATCACCCAACATTTATCACTCTATCTAAGAGTCAAGTGGGTACCTAAGATTTCAAACACTACCTGAGCAAGGCATAGTGCTTATCTATCAAAGCACAAAATCAACATACATTCTGGTTATACTTCTAAAACAAAACAAAAATATTCATCCCAATTTATTTTTAATAGGTATAACTAAATCAATACCTTAACCAAATCATGGTTGCACCTATAGGCCATCAAAGGCATACATTTCAACAAGTACCATCTTGCTGATTTTGCATAGATGTCTAAATTATAATACCATTACTAATTCACAAGGGTATATAAAAATAAGATTCACAAGGGTTATTTTTAACACAACCTCTAAGAGGTAGTTAAAGGAACACTAAATCTATAAAGTGACCATTATGCACTAAGATTCCATAGCCAACTCATGACACACATGGTGCACACTTTGAATGAATCAAATGGTTATTTTTGCAAAGGGGAAATGTGGATTTAGCTTATGATAGACTCTCCTTCCTCACTCGTACTTGGTCTAAAACATTACAGATGTAGCGCTTCTCTACCCTTTAACTTCATACTTTCACCAATACTCAATACCAGAGTAACGATGTCGGATTACACCACATGACATAACACAACAATACCTTGTAAAGTTTAGTCAACAAAAGTTGGTTTAGCAAGGAAATACATGACATGAGTTGCTTATGGTCATATTACCATAAAATACTCATACAATAATTTTGAAACATAGATCAACGAATGGTTTACAAGGTTAATGTTTAAAAGTGGGAAACTACCTTATAGAGTGATTAATCATCATTCTTATGTTTTATAATTAACAACATGCATATATGTGTATAGAATGGTCATATAATAGTGATGATATCAAATACAAGTATGTGAAAGTCTACAAGGTTAACTACATACACGATGTATAGTAAAGATACAAATATACATGATTTAACATAATCAATGAAAATTAACAGTTACACAACCCATAACATTTTAATATATAAGCAAGAGCCACATGAAAATAGGTCATGTATATGTGACTTGATTGTTTCGATAAGTATGCCAAGATACTCTCACATCATAATAATTAACACACATGGCATGAACCACAAGGGTTGATAATTCCCATCAGGTCACTTGATGTTTAGATTCCATCTAATGATATGAGATATTGATCATATAATACACGTAATCAATCCCAAGGATCTCAAATTATGATCACCTTCCTTCTAGGAAGGTTGTGTTTCTGTAAGCCTTATAAATCTATCTCCATGAGTTTTCACAAATTTACCAACAATGTCCATGCATCATGGATAAATGGCTCATGATAATCAATAACAGTAAGAGATCCCTAAAACTCTCCAACTTGCCCAAGCAAGTTAGTCATAGTCACCTACTAGACCCTTGAGGCTCAAGCTGCATCGTTGGACCTCCCAAGATAGTATACCTAAGCATCATTAGATAGCTCATCCATGTAAGCTATCAATGGCCACTAAGGCATTATCTCATGATTCCAATAACAAGTTTATATCATTATTCTTGTAGTTGGTTTAATCTAGCAAGTTAAATATTAGTTAGTTATGTTTACTTTAACACAACAATGCTTTTGGAAAAGGGTAAACTTAGACAAATGATAAGGTAAATGTTAAAACATAATCATGGGAATTATAATTTTTCAACTCAATAAGTTCAATTGAACTCCCAATAAACATCCTCATGGATGTAGGACATATCTATATCATAATAGAAATCCCATGAGTGTCAAAACATAACCAAGTTTTTAAATATACATCATCGTGAATGCATAGCTCAGCGAAATTAAAAACAAACATCTCCATGGAAGTAAATCATATACAAGGTTTTCATAAGATCCCCATGGTAATCAACCCATCCATAATGAAATAATCATCATAGATGTAAACATGTCCGTGATCTAAATAACATCATAGATGCAAAATATAAAATAAATATTCCCAAATATTTATTTACTTTGTCATTTGTTGTTACGAAGTCACATGCTTCTCTATCCAACTCAAAATATATTGAATACATAAATAAGATCAATTTATTATTGTAGCTCAAGATACTCCCATGTAAATGGAGATCTCGTGGCTTCCTGATTTACACAAATAAATTAGACATCCACACCTTACATAACACTCTAGGTTTAAGCCTAACCCTCAGTCTTCTTGAGTTCATAATGTTCTAAGCATCTACTAATGACTCACCCCTACAAGTCAACAATAGATACTGAACATTATTCTCTTAATTTTAAGAATAAAATGATGATCACTAGTCTTCCATTAACTTAACCATATAATTCAATAGTTAATAGGTGATGCTTACCCTAATGTAAACCAATGAGAGAAGGGTTGACCCAACCAAAGATATAGGTAAGCATCACAAGGTCATTTGCATAAATTCACCAATTTCCATATACACACACATTTCATAATATAGGAACTTCCAGCATTGCAGGCTTGCATAAACAAATCACTAATTAAAGTATTAATTGAGCCATCTAAGAGGTTAAGTGACTTTATAAGGGTCACAATGTAGCCTTCTCAAGCATATAAGACATATATGTGTCCATATAAGACACATAATTCTAGCCACGGTTTAGTATGCATACTATCATATAAGGCTCCAATTTAAATCTTGGCAAGACAACATAGCCATATAGGTGGTATTCATCCATCACAAGGCATATGCATATATTCTAAAATAAGGCAAGCCTCCATAATAATAGAGACATTTATATTATGTGTATAATTTCATCCATCCCAAGCCTACTATACAAACATAAGCCTTTACAAAGGTAGGCATAATCACATAAAAACGCAACCAACCTTTTCAAGCACATGCCTAAAATTAGAACAATGCATCAAAAATCATCCAAAACCTTTATGCACAAGATCTGATACCAAATGAAACAACTCAAAAAAATTTGGAATTGCATTATCAAAGTAAAATTTTGACCACATGCATAACCCAAGGCCTTGCTTGTGGATACAAGAAATGATCCTTCAAGTTCTCAAAAACATGTAACCAGTTGTTGATTAAAACACATGTAGAATTATACCCAATTAAATAAAAATACAACATATTTTATCAATACCGAAAAGAAAGTACAATCATGAAAAGGAAGTAAAACTAAAGCATCATAGGTAATTTTTTGAGTGCTACCAGTTGAGGTTATCAATTGCATCATGGATTTGGGTCACTACACTATTACCAACTTATTTTTTAAGTCTACAAGTTATCAAATTTAAAAATCATGAATACTTATATATTAATGATGATTAATGATAGGTTTTATGATCAACTCCATTATTTATCATATAAGATATGATGATAGCCCATAATTGAATCTATGTAATGATATTATATTGACAATTAGTTGATGCATTTATGATCAATAAGAGGAAGGAATTGAGTGATCAGAAGTATATTATAGCTAAGTGTATATTCTTTTAACATCGATTGTTCAATCAAACTATTACATTTAAAGTAATAGAAACATATTCAATACATGCAACTTTCACTCTTTCATAATTAATTTCTAGCCATAGGCCAATAATACATTTAGTATTATAACATGGAATAAATTTTTAGTCAAGTATCAAATGAGTGGAATCCAAATAAAATATTTCATTTAGGAAAAATTTTCAAAATAAATGCTTGAACAAGTCATGAGATAGAAACATGCATTCATTTTCAGCCAATAAAAAGGATAAACTTAAGTAAACTCATCCCTTAAGAATGAAGTCAAACGTATGTATACATTAAACCATCATTTCATTTGTATAAGCATCAAGCATGGGATAATACATCACTTAGAATTTTCTATTTTATAATAAAATTAATATAAGATAACGTTCCTCATCTACAAGTTCACAATTTATTCTATATTTTACATTCGACTTATTCATATACTAGGCAGCCCTTAGTTTAGAATTAAACTTAGAATTGTATTAACTACATCAAGGTAACTAAGGCTAAAACCAAGAAAGGAAATCAAATAACAATTATAGTTTTTTAACAATAAGCATACATATCTTTATACATATCCCTATAAGTCCATGATATGCAAGAGAGAATTTCATTAATGTTTCCCATATATGCTAGTAACAAGAGTTAACCAAACTTGTTTCTATATTCATTAACAAAGCTAAAAACATTTTAAAATAAAATCTCTATATACTCATGCCATCTCATGAGTTAGACAACATATTAAGAGAATCGTCTATGTGTGTGTGTGTGTGTCTATACCAAAATAAAATAGGGTATCCCTTCAAGTGAAGATTCTAGGTTATTACTAATTTAAACTATCATACCTATGTATGATTAAAACACCAAGAATAAATGATGTATTTACATAGGTAAATCCTTACTGCGATTTACCTTGAAAAACTCATATAAAGGACTAAAAAAATATTCTATAAAACTTAAAAAAGAGATTAATACTACACTAATAATAAAAATGTAATATACCAATATGGAAAAAGTAATGATGATCATTCTAAACATCCCAAGATAAAAATGCAAGTACATGTGAATGATTAAATTCAAAAATGCAAGTAAACTTCAGCATCTTACCATGTCTCAGTAGTATAAATTTTTTACTTATTTTTTCAGCATTATAAATTTCCAAATAAAAGTTTAGTATACTATAAATGCCAAGTATAATTAAAACTAATATCAAAATGAAATTAGATTATAACTGCACTCATGAATCATAATAAATGAAAGTGATAAACATCTAAGTTAAGAAACATATAAACAACATTTACTAAAATGTTACCAATTACATCACATGTCTATGAGATTATCTATGGGGTGTAAGAAACATAAATCTAAATCAGATAAACCCTCTGAACCAACCCTATAAGACCAACCATCGATGGTCCTTACCACCCCATCCATCAGCTAGATGGTAGTTTTAGCAATTGAGGTTACGAAGAGATTCTAAGCAAGATAGGGTTCCCAAGCCATTATACAACTCAACATAACACTAAATGTAAAAAAGGCAAGTGACTAACAACAATATCATCCCAAGACATGATAAAAATAATCAAGCAATTGGTATTGCTACAAACTGGGAGTCGGGACAATCCACTATATTTGTTTCAAGGTCATAACTATGTATTTATAAACCAAATCCATGTCCATGATATTTAGTAATATTAGATATGGAAAACCTCCAAGCATATGGTCTACCTTATACATCCCAACTACCAATCCATGTTACATGCTTATAAGCACATAACTACATCTTGGATATTTAAGTCTAGTCAAAGGGTTATTATACCATAACAATAGAATTCAAGCAATCATTTAATATGATAATAACTGAAATTCTAACCCATGTAAGGTATACTTAGGATAATGTCGTAATCCAAAAACAATCATTCATTTGCACTCGTCAACTCATAAGACAAGTCAACACATTAAAAATGACTTCCATCCATACATCATATTTTTCACAATGACAAACTAATGATTAAATCAACCACTCAATATCTAAAACTTAATTTATATGTCAAAAATCAATATAAGGTATTTGTGGGATCATCATGAGGTCTCACGACCTCGTATAATCCTCGAATAAAAAATTGGGTTAAATAATTTCACATAAAAGCAATAACCATCATAATAATTCTATGTGAAGATCATGCAAGTGTAGGTTTCTATTTTTCCCTATTATTTAATTAGAAAAATTATATATTTGTGCATACATGGAGGTTTCTTGCATTCATGGGATAGGCTAGCTTATGTGGAGATGTATGTCATAGATGTGTCATAGGTGTCATAATAATGCCATAAGTAACTCCTTTGATCGACTATTCTGGGTATGGCAGTTACTTCCCTATTTTTAGGACCTTGTCACCACATTTCATGGACGAGTTATAGTCTATTCTTGGGGTGCTTTGACCACCATTTCTGGAGGAGTTACTTACGAGCTCTCCTATATGTATTCTTCATTATGGCCATCTCATGTTAATAGAATATTGGCTTTGCTCCAAATTGTCTATGTAATTGTCTCTTATTTGATTTCATTTACTTCATTATTTTTCGATATTCACTTACTTCATCTTGTGCAACCACGAATCGTGTATCCTCGTTATTCGGACCTTGGTGAATCCTCTGATATGGTATCAGAGCCACCCCAGTAACTGGTTGTCTATTTTGCTATTACTTTAATTGAAATCTAGAGCTTTGTTAAGGCATTTTTTATGAAATTTGAAAATTTTCGAGAGATATTGCTAGTTATATGTACTCTTGTTCCTTTCATGGCTTGTTTGGTCTCTTCATATACATGCAGGAGGGATTTTGCAAGATACAATAATCTTATTTCTATCAATCAGCTTACATATTTTGTGTTCTAATCAAAATATTAGGTTGTCACATGCCTTTCCAATCTTTTGGTGATTGATTCTACCTTTGCATGCCATTTTTTGGTTGTTGGGGTTATTTTTTCCAGCTAAAAGCGTTTCTTTTACACTAGATCTACATCTTCTATACATCAGCAATAAAAATGCCTTCTAGGTTTTGTTTGTAGCCCAGAAAAACCATTTGGATATCTTTCATTTTTGGTATAAATTCTATATACTTTGTAGAAAAGTGCTTAGAAAGCTATAGCAGGACCCTTCTCCGTTGGCAGTTGCAATTTTGAAGGCAATTTTCAAATGCTCCATTCTTTCTCATACGAACTCATTTTCCCATGATTTTTTTTTTTATTTTGGCTATTTTTTCATGCTCTAGCATTAGTATAGATTTTTTTTTAATTTTGATGCTAATATTTTTCATAAATAGCAGATTCTCAGTCGTGACATTGCATAGTTCTCATTTTAGGAACTTTAGAGGATCATAACTTTCACATAAGACCTTGTATCAAGATGATTTTTTTAGTAGATCATAGTGGTGCTATTTATTTCTCTAAATATTATGCCAAAGTTGTATTTTCAACATATGCTCTTCATGAGGGTTTTGTAATGCATTGAAATCAAGACCACTTAGTATTTATTTCTAGTGGTAGTTGTAAATACACTAATATAAAGTGATAAATCATATTTTTTAAGGGGTTCTTTGATTGAGTAATATTTGAGTTTTTCTAAAGCTTGTATATTCGATTGTCGAAGATGAAGGGTGAGGCCCGAGTTTGCAGGAGGCCAATTCCCCCTCACAAAGACCTCATTTGGATTCCTCTCTCCATGCCAAGTCCAATGAGTGGTTGGAAGGCCACTTTCTCTCTCAAAATAGGTATTTTTTTAATGTTTTAGTGCTATTTTTTTGTAAAAACACTAGTTTACGAGAAACTAAAACTTTTAAATCTTGCAAACAATAGCTCAGATTCAAGTTCCATCCTTTTTAAAAGCACTTAGTTTTTAATTTTACACAACTTAGGCTAGATAATTGTCAAAAATGCACTACCTTTTAAAGTGCCAAAAATTTGGGTCTCCCAGGAC
This sequence comes from Torreya grandis, assembly GCA_037957365.1. Lineage (NCBI taxonomy): Eukaryota > Viridiplantae > Streptophyta > Pinopsida > Cupressales > Taxaceae > Torreya > Torreya grandis. Next base: position 286,695 of record JARHVA010007592.1, on the reverse strand, counting down.
GCATTTTCGGCTGAGTCCGATGTCTTGTTTGCTTAAAGTCTTGCACTGATTTATCTAAGATAGATTCTCAACTAAGCCTAACATCTTTTGAGTGTGCACTTGCATTTTTTGGGGAGGGCTCAACATTTCGGTGTGGGGGGTGTGATTGCTTTTCAGCACTTGCAATCTTTGCTTTCATTCTCCTTTTCGCATAATTTCACAACTTGCAATCAACACAACTTCACCTAAATTTAGTTTAAAATGGATTATTTTTAACTTAGAAGTAAAGGGTTGTATAGGATCACCATGGATACTAAAGTAAATCCTAGCACTGATGCTAAAAAAGTCAAGTGGTACAACCGTAGTGTTGAAGCCTATGAATTACCAAGCTCGTTTGTGTCTCTACAACTTCTCTTCCATTTAGAAACCTCTAGGACTGTAAAAGACATATGGCACACCCTAGAAACCTTATTTGAGAAGCTTGATGAGATGAGAGGTCATGAGCTCAAAAATGAACTCATAAGTCTAAGTCCTAGCAAGTTTGACACCCTACAGGACTTATTCACTATTTCTAAGGCCCTTAGATTGAAATTGAAAGAATCCAAGATAGAGAAGAAGGATGATCAACTCATCCTTTCTATTCTTGGAAAGTTAGGTCCAAGCTATTCAGTCTTTGTCTCCACTTTCCATGCCATAAAAAGTGCCCTTGGTACTACATGGGAAATGCCTTCTTTGGATTCAATCATTGCCGACTTGACTAGGGAGCAAGATAAGCTAATTCAAAAGGGCACAATGAAGTATAATCAACACCAAGCTTTGATAGCTGGAAATGGTAAGGATAATACTTCAACAAAGGAGAAGAAGAAAAAGAACAAGGACCAGGAGAAGAAGAAAAAGAAAGAAAACAACAATCCTATCAAAAATAACACTAAGTCTTCCTCTTCCAAAGCTAAACCTAAGAAAGATAAGGTTAAGTGTGCCTATTTTAAAAAGACAGGGCATGATGAACATAAATGCATGAAGAAATAAATAGATCACTTAACTCATCTTCTAGAGAAGCACAACATAGGTGTTCCTGAGTCCATCAAGCAGAATTCATCTACCCAAGATTCTACTAAGGCAAAAGGCAAGATTCTAGTTGAATTTTCACCTTTAGAGCCTTGTAGCATGACTTCAATTACCCAAGATTCTCCTTACCCTTGCCTTTTGCCTTAGTAGAATCTTGGGTAGATGAATTCTGCTTGATGGACTCAGGAACACCTATGTTGTGCTTCTCTAGAAGATGAGTTAAGTGATCTATTTATTTCTTCATGCATTTATGTTCATCATGCCCTGTCTTTTTAAAATAGGCACACTTAACCTTATCTTTCTTAGGTTTAGCTTTGGAAGAGGAAGACTTAGTGTTATTTTTGGTAGGATTGTTGTTTTCTTTCTTTTTCTTCTTCTCCTGGTCCTTGTTCTACCCAAGATTCACTAGTTGAGTTTTCACCTTTAGAGCCTTGTAGCATGACTTCAATTACTTTGGGTGATGACACATTAGTTTCTATTACAGGGAGAGGGTAAGTTGAAATGGAAGGAGGAACATTAAATAATGTTTTAAGTGTTCCTTCTCTTTCAACCAATCTCTTATAAGTGTACCAAATCACTCACATTGGTCGGGGCATGAGAGTTGAGTTTTCACTAGATTAAGTGGCTATCAGGGAGTTGCATAGTGATACTATAGTGGAAGTGGGTATGGCAGATCACTAAGCAAGGTTATACACCTTCTCACATTTTGTACCTGATTCTTCTCCAATAGCATTGTTGACTCATTCAGATGAAGTTAGCAAATTATGGCATGAGCGGTTTGTCCACCTTAACTACCACTACCTTGAACAACTTTGCAAAAATGACATGGTAATTGGCTTGCCTCGTGTCCAATTATAAAAATGACTTTGTGAGGGGTGCTTCCTTTGGAAGCATCTCAAAGAAAAATTTGACAAAGGCAAAACTTGGAGGACTTCACAACCTTTGGATTTAGTCCACAGTGATGGATTGGGACCCTTTCCCAAACCATCTTTCACAAGGGCCAAGTACATCCTCATTTTCATTGATGATTTCTCTAGGTACACTTGGATATATTCTCTCAATAAAAAGTTTGAAGTGTTTGAAAATTTTCTAGACTTCAAGGCTCTTGCTGAGAAATAGAGTGAGAAATCCATCAAGGTTCTTTGAATTGATAATGGAGGGGAGTATGTCAGCAACATGTTTGATTAGTTTTGCACAATAGAGGGGATTGATTTGTAGTGCATAGTCACTTACAATCCTTCATAGAATGGGGTTACAAAATGCAAAAATAGGTTCTTAAAAGAGATGTGTAAATCTATGATTCACTCCAAATCCTTAGCACCATAGTACTAGGCTGAAGCCATCAATTGTGCTTGCTACATTCAAAACAGGGTTCCTCATAAAGCTTTAAAAGGGATAACACCATTTGAAACTTAGCATAAAAGGAAACCTGATGTTGAGCACCTTAGGGTTTTTAGATCCCCAACCATGGCCTACATACCGAAGAAGAAACGCAAAACTATGGAACATTAGTCTAAGCCTTACATCTTTGTAGGATATCTAGATGGTATTAAGGGGTATCACCTTCTAGATCTGACCACTCATGAGTTGTTCATTGAGAGAAGTGTCCACTTTCAGGAGAGTCCTAGAGACTCAACACTTGGCACTTCTTCTCTCTCATCAGATCTACTTCTTCATGATGATTCCTCAAATTTAGATCAGTCATAGTAGGTTCCTAAGCTAGAGACATCTTATTCTTCTTTGAGTTTAGACAGTGAGGATAGTGATGTAGAGTCATCCACCTCTAGTCAGTCAAAGGATAAGGAGTTAGCACCTGATTCACCCACTTTCAGGCCACTTTGGACCAGATAGACACTTGAGAGTGTTGGCACTTGGGTAGGAGATCCCACAGATGATAGACATACTAAGGGGGATTTTTAAAGAGATCAACATGCCTTCTTTGCTTCAATTTTGGATCCATAGACTTTTCGAGAGGCATCGGGGGTACCTAAGTGGGATAGTGCTATGGAGGAAGAATGTTCTTCCTTAATCAAAAATCACACTTGGGATTTGACTTCACTTCCTAAGGGAAGGAAGATGGTTCAATGTAGGTGGATATATTAGACCAAGTTTGCAGTAGATGGGTCAGTTGAAAAGTACAAGGCACGATTGGTTGCCAAGAGTTTCTCACAGGTGGCAGGAATTGACTACTCAGTTTACACTAGTTGTAAAGATGAATTCTATCTGACTCACCTTAGCTATTGCCATAGCACATGGTTTGGATGTGCACTAGATGGATGTGAAGAGTGCATTTCTTCATGAAGACCTAGAGGAGGAGATCTACATGGAGTAGTCACGAGGATTTGTTTAAGATTCTTCCTTAGTATGCAAACTTAGGAAATCTATTTATGGCCTTAAATAGGCCCCTCAGGCATGGTACACCAAGATAGATTTCTTCTTTCTCATAGTAGGTTTGACAAAGTGCCATTCTGATCCTAATGTCTACTTTTTGCGGTAAGATGACTCGCTCTTGATTCTGGTTCTTTATGTTGATGACCTTTTGATCACCGAGAGTTCTTCATCGGCTATTGCAGTGCTGAAGGCATCTCTCCAAGATAGATTTGACATGATAGACTTGTGTTTGTTGCACTACTTCCTTGGCATCGAGATCTCATAGTTAGATTTAGGGATTTCTCTTGCACAACCTAAGTATGCTCTTGACTTATTGGCTCGGTTTCACATGGCTAATTGCAAGCCATCTCTGACTCCCTTTCTATCAGGAGTCAAGGTTGAGGCTGAATGTTATTCATCATTGGTTGATGCTACTCAGTATCGATAACTTGTTGGCAGTCTCATCTACTTGACTCACACCAGGCTTGACATATCATATATAGTGGGACTTGTCTCCATATTTATGCAAGAACCTCATGAGCTACATTGGAAAGTAGCTAAGAGGATCTTGCATTACATATAGAGTTCACATAGATATGAGATTCATTATAGATTTGGCATAGAGGTTGACTTGGTTGGATATACAGATTCAGACTAGGCTGGCAATTCACAGACTCACAAGTTCACTTTTGGTTACAGTTTCTCTCTAGGTTTTGGTCTTATTAGTTGGTCTAGCAAGAAGTAGAATGCTATTGCTATATCATCCATATAGGTAGAGTACAAGGGAGCTGTTAATGCAACTATTGAGGCTATTTGGCTTTAGGGATTCTTTCCAGGTTTGGCATTCCTATCAGGCAACCCACCATCATTTATTGTGACAACCAGAGTACCATTTAGATCTGTAGGAATCTAGTTTAGTATCAGTGGACCAAGCACATAGAGATTCACATGTATTTCATTTGGGAGCTTATTCATAGTCAGGTCATTGACTTAATCTTTTGCCAATCTTTAGATCAGGTTGCAGACATCCTCACCAAACCTTTCACCAAGAGCAAGTTCATTCATCTACGAGCTCTTCTTGGGGTGTGGTCTACATCTAAAGTAGCATCATCTTCAGTGGGGGGCTTGTAGCCTCTTCATTTCTTTTATGTCTCTCTTTTTGGGGGAGTTTTCTCCTTTTCTCTATCTTATGGGAGATTGCATTTGTACATGGATATCTCATCAGGCCTAGTTGTCGGGACCCATTTTATATTTCCACACTACCCACCTAAGCTACGCTTATGCGGGGGTGTTAGTGTAGGTTTTTATTTTTCCCCTTATTTGATTTCATTTACTTTAGCATTTTGTGGTATTCACTTGCTTTGTCCCATACAACCACAACTCGTGCATCCTCGTTATTCGAACCTTGGCAAATCCTCCAATAGATCAAACTTATACTATAATTTAATAATTCTAATAGGGATTCACCCATAACCCAATACAAACAAGAGTTTGGTACATATATAAAATTGTTTTAAATATTAAAACTACAATCCTTTATAAGATTTAACTAAATCCTTAAACAAAATAGAAAAATTCTTTTTATTGGAACAATAACAACCCCAAATGGTTTTCAACTTTGATTTATAAATCAAAACCTTTTATTTTAACTATAATGATCACAATGAGATTTCAAACCCAAAATATAAATGTATAGGTTTATTAAGCCAAAACATAGCAGGATAAATACTTCCAATAATTATTTCCTTACTACAAATATAAGAAATTTTGCTAGGGCTTCACCCCATAAATCTTTTTTAGATATTTACAAAAATATAAGACACCACACAAGAGAACTAAGGTAGTCAAGTATAGTTGTTTAAAATTAGAATATTCAGCGACACAAATTGACTAAAAACCCCAAAATGCTTAAATATAACACTTCATTATTTTTAAAAAAATGCACAAACATCTCATACAAGAGAATAGAATATTCCATCCTCATTTGCAACCATGACATTTATTATCCAAATCAAGTAAATGTGTAGTAGGTATTGGTTATGTTTAATGCAAATAATGGAGGAAAATAACTTAGATAATTTCAACAAAACTGCTCTTTACATAAGTAAAACCCATTCAAATAGCTCACACATGCATAACATGGTTTGTCTATTTGATTTGAATGTATAATGATATTATCTACACCAAATAGGGGCACAATAAACTATTTAGTAAATATTTGAATGCAAAGAATTGAAAGTAACAATCCCATGTTGTTATATTTAGCCAAACATTAACCCAAACTAAACAAAATAGTTGTAACTTATGTACTTAGAAATTTGTAGGCAAAAAATAACAAATTTCGAGGATAAAAAGATCGGGCCATAGGGTTTGATTTGTCTCCATAAAATAATGGATGATTCCTTTTCTCTCTTTTTATTCTCATCCATCGCTCCATTCTCTCACCCTCCTTCTCCCCCCTTATGTTGTCTACCTAACCACCCCTATATCTTCCTAAAATTTTATTTTGTATTGAATAAAAAACCATAGTTTCCTTCATACATTTATTTTTTATTTTCATACCTAATTATACAGAGCCTTCTACCATCACTATGGATCAGGGAAGGCATACAATGTTTCCTTTCTTTTAACTTATCTTCCCAGCATATGCATTCGATGAATGCCAAAAACCCTTCACTATTCCCCTTCCCTTTTTCCTCTTGTGTGTTTAACATCCTCCTCTCACTCCCCCTATGTCCCTCACATGTCAACCTTCCCCCTTTCTCTCAACTACCTTCTTTCCTCTCTTTCCAACACACCAACCATCCACCTAACCACCTCTGTGTGCCCTTTACTTTTCCATCCATCGCCATACACACATTAAAATATGGCATTCAATGCCAAGGGGAGATAAAACCTCTCCTCAAGTCATCAACCCCCATACAAAGCACCAAATATGCCAACTGTAATAAATGCAAGAGTTAAAAAAAATTAGGTCAACAAAATCCAAATAATAATAAAATATAAGATTTAAATATCATATGATTTGAACCATCTAAATAAATATAAAAGGGTCAACTTAAATGTCTAAGGGGGATCATGGGGAGGTTTCGATGAGTGCACCTAATATGTCCAAGTCACCCTACAAGGTTAGTTCAAGCAAGGTCATGGGTGGTGATAAGTGTGTGTTTGATATATATATATATATATATATATATATATATATATATATATATATATATATATATATATATATATATATATATATAGGAAGTATGGAGGTATTTTAAGTGGCAAAACAAAAATAACCAACAATATGATAAACACATAACAAACCAGGTAGTAACACGACTAAGCTTGAATAAAAATTGTGACTACACAAATAAAGATGACATGATTGTCTAAAGGAAAGAGACTAAAACAAAAGTAAATATACCTGTCAGAAGTTGTCCGACTGCTTGAGAACTGCTTCATCATCTTAGATGTTGTTGTCATCATCCAACCTAGCTCACATTGTGTACCTATAACCACTCATTATATATCGGTAGTACCTGATCGATAATAAATAATGTGATACAAGACTATAATAGAAATATTAATTACATCAACTAGTCCATATCTCATCAAGCGCAATAAATTAAACATAACATATCCATCAGCACGCAGTCAACACGTCAATGTATCAAAATCCATCAATATTATCCAGCGAGACAAAAGTAAAGCAAAAGTCAGCTATACATGAGATAATGATATCTAAACAGTCATCTAAAGTATCCAAAATCAAAATAATAACAAAATAATGTACTAACTGAATTAGTATACATATCAAGATAAATGAATCCAATACAAGTAGTATAATGATGTCATGGTAAAATAAATCTGAATGTGACCATCAACCATGGTATAACCTAATCACAATAGCTACCTGAACATCTTGCATTGTACTCAACTAAACTAGGACTAGCACCATCAATCATCATTCGAGTGCTAGCAAAATGTGCTAAATGAGCTATAATCAAAGGTTTGTAGAAGGCTACCAGGTTGAGTTATGACACATAATTTAACACATTTCAATAGAAAAAACCCACAGACTATAATAGGTAAAACAACCTAATAATTTGATAAAAGGGATTTGTACCTCTGATGTATTAGTATTCATAGAAATTGACTCTAAACTGAAGCAAACTCACAGACTTGCTTACACCCGCGAGACATTCTCAAAAATTCAGCCCAAAGAATAATGAATAACAGATGAACTAGATTCTAATTTGAAAAATATAAGGATAAAGATAATATCTAACAATGTTTTGATAGCCTACCTATGAACTTTTCCCTAAGCCCTTACATGTTTTTCAAACAAACCCCTGGACTTTATCTTGCTTGGAAGGTAACCAATCACGGTTCCAAATGGTAGCTGAGCAACTCCAGTACTTCTTCCAAGAGATACGATCAACATTGGTTTGGTACCCTTGTATGTTTTCAAATTTTGCTTGCTTTTTAGCCAAGAAACCTTGCTTTATTTCTTGATTTATTAAAACCATATTCTAGTCACCAGGAAATCAATCTCAATATATAGAAAAACAATTTCAATTAGTTACATTTTAACTTAAATATCAACTAAGGAATTGAAAGAAAAAATGGATGCATACAAAAATAATATCTATATTTACGATAGTAAGGATACGACTTGCAACTTAACTTAATGTCTATAATGTCTCAAACTATAAAGATATTGGTTTTCCCTCTTAATTGCATAGTTTCGTCTAATTTGAGGTGGCCTTGCTTATCAACAGTTTCATTGAAAATAGATTCATGAAGCCAGGATGAAGTAACTTGTCTTCCAACACACACAAAATGACAATCTGCAGAGAAATTCAACATAGTCTGTGTGGTATAGGTGGTGGTTGACTCCGAGAGGCTTTCCAAATCAATGCATTCATTCAGGTGTACCTCAACCTTTTTCGAAACCAACCAATCCAAGGATTTTTGAGAAACTTTTTGCCCAAGAAAATCAATGATTCTGGAGACTTTATGTATGAGAATTACCTTCTTGTAAGGGGAATCTCCCTTTATTTCTCATGCTAGCTCAACCGCAGTTGGTCCACCTCAAATATCAGAATTGTAATGGCATTGCTAATCTTCTTATACTCTAAATCCATCCAAGAAAATAGTGGATTATATTAGTTTTGATCTCCATTTCATACAAAGCCATGGATCAGATGCAAAATTCAATAAGAGAGAAATTCTTGTAAATACAGGAGGATGGCCAAGCCAAAAGAAACACATATTTGTATGGGAGGTGAGCGCATGGGGGCGCCATAATATTAGCCAAAAGTTAATATGATTTTCCATAATTTCAGCCAAAATTTGACATGCGTTTGTGATCCACCTTTATTCATAATATCATTATTGTCAATTTTATGTTAGTACATGATCTTATATATATTGTGCATACCCTTGTCACCATACGATGTATGAGAACCAGGTTACATGTCATAAGATTTATTATGCTTTGCTCATTCCATCCATTGGGTACCCAATTTTACATTAAGTTTCAAACAGCTTCATTATGGAAAGAAGCAGCACAACTTCACTACAAGCTTACGCTGTGTGTATGATGCAAAAAGTCAACAAAAATCATGACTGCAGAAAAGCATATAGTGATGCAATCCACAACATGCTTAGAAGACAGTCTTAATGTGTAGAATTGTCTCGAATCCGAATATTTTTGGTGCTTATTCATAATGGTCGAAGAAATAATACTCGATTTAATATCATCCGATTCGTCCGTGGCTAAATTTCTTTCTTGAAAACTGATTCTATTCTGCTATGAAAACTGATTCTATTCTGCTCTGATGATCGAATATTACAAGAAACCCTGCAGTCCTACAGACCATGACTACGTATAGCCGCCGCCTCAATTAACGTTTATTATTTATTCAAATAGAATGTGCGATTAAGGATGAACAAAATTAATACTGTAACGCACTATAGTTTTGGGAGATCGCAGTTTGACCTCGTCCAATCATTACCGCCAGACATCCATTCACGTGCCCCCAGTCATACGTGTGCTGAATGATGAGCTGAAGGGAAAATCAGTCTTTCTTGACTGAATACGGAAAAGCCTAATCAACGACGATGTGGTGCCAAGGGGTGTAAGGAATCTTTTATCGTCGTTCTTTTCATATGAGAGCAAAATCGGAGATCTTTTTAAAAGGGACTCTTCTATGTACGATTAATATTTCTTATTTAAACTTTTGATCGTGAGGCAAAATATAAACGGATATATGATAAGTATCTTATTTAATACGAACTCAATATCTATCAACAATTTTGCGTTTAGTCATTGTCAAATAATAAAAATATTTGTTTATTTATGGAATTTTGTAGACATTTATAAATTTTTAAGGTATTTTTTAATTATAAAATTGTATTATTATAAAGACTTTATGTGCTTTTCGATCATTGGTCTAGATTAATTTTTTATTTGCACATTATTTTACATGTTTGTGGATATTTATTCTCATTTATCTCTTCTTCTTTTTTTCACATATCTCTTCTCTCTTCCATCCTTATTTCTTATAGTTTCTAGTGTTTTCCCTAGAAACATACAATGTTTCCCTCTTAACCACACTTGTTTTTTATCCCCCGATAACTATCCTCAATTTAATATCATCTGATTCTTTTGTGGCTAAATTTTTATCTATAAAAGATTTATGATGCATTTTCGGTTGATCGGATTCCAAAAACATTGAAAAAAAAAATACAAATTGCCATCAATAAATAACATCTACTTCAAATATTTCATGATCTAAATAATAACCAAAAAAAAATCTTTAACTTGAACATGAATAAACAATTTCATCACCATTTTATTGGCTTTGATAATCTTCACCTACAAACAACTCCTCTTCAAAAATACATAAAATTATTATTGATGTCATAGTCCACAATGTCTCAAATACAAATACAAATTGTGCCATTTATTCAAATGACAAACATAGTGAAATAGGGATGCCAAATGTTTGAAAGGGAAAGTGATGGATAAGAAGTGGGAGGATAAAAAAAATATTGGGAAATGGATACATAAACAACTTCCATTCAAAAATACATAAAATTATTATTGATGTCATAGTCCACAATGTTTCAAATACAAATACAAATTGTGCCATTTATTCAAATGACAAACATAGTGAAATAGGGATGCCAAATGTTTGAAAGGGAAAATGATGGATAAGAAGTGGGAGGATAAAAAAATATTGGGAAATGGATACATCTTGTGTCAGAAAAAATAGATGTTAAATTTTTTTTAAAACATAAGATATTTTTCGATCTTTTCATAGTTTTATATGAGAAAATTTTAATTTCTTTTAAATTAAAAATTAAAGTGTTCATTTATTTTATTTGCAGGACTTAAAATATTTTGAGATAAATTTGGTTGGCTACAATAAGTATTATCATATTTGAATTCCTTAGAAGAAATTACCAAAACTTTACATATGGTTTTAATATATCGTTTTTGTAAAAACATATATACTATAGTAAATATATTCACTTTTATTTATATTTTATTTTGTTTTGTCTTAGTTATACTTCTTGACTCTTGTAATTTTAAAATAAAAGAATGTTGAAAATTTAACATGAGTAATGCACTAATTTAAGAATATGTATAAATTAGGTTAGTGAAGGTCCTTTATTCCTTTTAAGTTATTAGACTCCTCAATGATAATTAGAAAAATTATGCATCAATAAATGATAAATACATAATAAAAATAATGTGACCAATGTTATTTAAGAGTGTTCTCAATAGAATAATTGATAAATAATTCACAATGCTTAATGATTAAATGAAATTAATTACTTGTTTATTTATAAATGGATTTAATTCAAACTTTTAAAAAAATTACATGCATAGACAATTCCAACTAATTATAAAAGGGAAAGGATAAAATAAATAGAAGAGGTTGCTAAATTTTAAAAATGGTATAAACAATGAGGTTGTACAACCATTGATAACAGAAGACATGATAGGTATAAGATAAAGTGAAGGATTAGCAAGGGAAAAAATATAAAAATATTCTAGCTATTAAAATTTAATATGGCAATTCAATAATGATATTTTTGGATCAATTATCAATATGTAGACAGAAGTGTATAACATATAAAATATTGTCATACAATTTGAACCAATTGTTCATATAGATGTATTTTTAAAAATCTATAAGATGCCACTTCTCATTTTATTGAGTATAAAACATACCAATCTCAAATTAAGTGTCATTAAACATGTAAAATACCATAGAAATATTTAATTAATTGCTCGATCAAAATGTATCAAGAAAAAGGGATCTTAAATTTTTTCTTTTAATATCACAATGGCTTTTGGGTTATTTCTAAACATGTTCTCATATTCTAAATTACTCATTCCAATAAATGAATAGTTGAACCTTTTTACCTATCAAATTTGAATTTAGTAGGTAAACTGTCAAAACCTTAAATATGTTTTAGTCAAATTATGTAATTCTAATAAAAATTTACATAATATGATAAATGTATTCACTCTTGTTCATATGTTGTTGCTTTCTACTTTAATTTTACTCCTAGACTATTATCCTTTTGAAATCAACAAATCTAAAAAAAAAATTGATATGGATAAAAGATTAATTTGAAAGTATATATAAATAATATTAATGGTGGGCCTTTGCCCCTTCTAAATTTCCAGATCTCTCTATCTTACATAAAGAAATTACATGTTGGTAAATACTAAATACATAATAAAACAACCATTCAAATAAAATGGAAGATTCGTAGGGTAGAACACGGAAAGATTTTCTAGCCATCAAAAGTCAATGTTGATCAATTTTGAATCAATTATGTATACGTAGACAGAAGTGCATAACTTATAAAATTATCCCAGATAACTTTGTACCAATCATTCATACGGAAGTAGTTTCCAGTGACTTGCGAGTATGTACGGATATCACTTTTCCATTTTATAATTATTAATTATAACAAAATTTCCGAATTACTTAACTTTTATATGCTTTTGTCATAAATTATCTTAATTCTATGGTTCAACGCCTTTCCATATAGTTTCCTAAACCATACTAATACGTCTTATATATTCATCTTCAACAATAAATTTACAGACATCCTCGTAGGACACGCTTTTCCGTTCGAATTCGATACAGGCTCTGCTGTTTTTCTTTTGCCATTTATCATTCTGAACCCAATTTTACACTAATTTTCAAACGACTCCGTGCCAGCAACATGCTGTGATGCAGAAAGCCATCAGAACGCACGTCTATACAGACGCAATCCACAACACGATTAGAATACAGTGTTAATATGCAGAACTGTCCAAACTTGGGCTCAGCGGTTCGAATATGGTTTCAAGACTAGGTTTCCATCGTCGTGAGGACGAATCCGAAGATTTCTGCTGCTGATTCCTAATGGCCTGTTGGATTAAGGGAGCCATAAGGTCTTCCATCGCCGTACTCCCGCCTGCCGACAGAAGCGAAGAAGCCTCTTCTTTACTCAATCGAATCCTGAGGCGCACGGTTGATCCTTTATCAGTCGACGAAATAATACTCGACTTAATATCAACCGATTCTTCCGTGGCTAAATTTCTATCCAAAAAAGATTTCAGATACATTTTTGGTCGAATGGATTCAGAAGGCGTCGGTGAAGAAACAGGTATGAGAAAGTAAAGTCGACCGGGTCGAAGCTCTGCGCTATGCGATAGCGGTCGACTACAAATATTTAGTCGACGGGTGGCATCTCCATCAAATATTTCATGATCTGCATAACAAACAAGAATTTCCTTAACATGGGCAGGACTCCACAATTTCATCACCGTTCCGTCGGCTTTCATAATCTTCACCCGTCGACGGCTTCCCTTAAAAACTCCTTGCAGGCAGTTAATACCCATAGAATCTGTTGTTGGTACTGGTCTGCTACAATATTACGGCTTATGATGATCGAATAGTTACAATAACCCAAAAGCCATTATATAGGAACAAAAATATGCAGTCGTGTAGAACAGGTCTCCGTAATAAAAGTTGGAGCAAAAGTTAGTCTTAAGTGGAAATAAAATTAATATTGTAATGTAATGTAGTTTCGGCGTATTAGTAGTTTGACTTCGACAATTTAACCGCAGCCAATCACATGTGGGTTGAATGACGAAGCTGAAGTGGAAATCACTCTTTATTGACTAAGTAGGGAATAAGTTAATAGATAGGCCTTGTCATCAACGACGATATGGTACCAAGTGGCATCACGAATCTTTTATGGTCGTTCTTTTCACACGAGACAAAAATTCGAGATTTTTGTACCGAGTGGCACAAGGAATATTTTATCGTCGTTCTTTTCATATAGGAGCAAAATTCGAGTTTTTTTTACAATTTTAAATATATATCGGACTCTCCTAAGCACGTTTAAAAGTATTTTATTAATTTGTTTTTGATTGAGAGGTAAAATTTATATAGATATTCGATCAAGATTTATGATCTACGTTTTATGATGAGCATTTATTATTGAAAAGTATTAGTAAAATTATTATAAATAAAATAATAATTTACAAAAGGTTATATAGTAAGGTAGTTAGTTGGTATGTATGGGTCAAACGTTTTGTTCGAGAAAAATATCGGATCAAAACATGGTAACAAATTAAATAAGTTTAGGTATTAACGTTGGCTAAGTCATGACTATAAAATAATACCAAAATTAAAACAACCATATATAAAAGACTAGGCACACATTGTGATACCAGAGGGAAGAGGCAAATGAGTATCCTTTGT